>JALRMF010000157.1:0-105490 GCA_026120015.1 Dendrostoma leiphaemia | reverse complement strand
ATAAATAAACTAAATATAAAAATATTATCTCTAATATTTTATTAATAACCACTAAATAAACTAAGCTATATTATTGCTATTAGCATATTTTACAATAAATTTTACTATTAGCTTAACAAATAATAAAGCACTATTTAAAGTATTATATAAATTTCTCCCCTTATTTCTCTTTAAACTTAGTAAATTTAAAAAAGCATGCAGCAAAAGCGCCGCTTACCTAACAAAGGCAGAGAGAATTCTAATAATTAATAATAGGCTAGAGAAATTGCAATAGCTTTAGATATTACTGTAAAAGCATTAAATATAGGCAAATAAAGCAGCAATAAGGTATTATAACCGCAAATATTAGCCTATATTTTTTAATGCAAGATTATAAATGTTATTATTTACAAAAAACCTTAAGCTTTAAGAACTTAGAAAACTCTAACCAAAATATATTAAACCTTTTAAGATTATTAGGAAAATCAGTTGCTAAGCGTACTAATTAATATTGCTAGAAAAGTACTCCTATAGATATAATATCTTTTATATTAGCCTTTTAAAACTATAAAAGAAGAATTAAAAAGAGCTAACATAAAAGCAGGCAAACCTATCTAACTTTAAAAAAAATAATATAGAGTGGGAGATTAAAGAAATCTGCAATAAAATAATCTTAGACAATAATATTTATTACTTAATAAAATAAAAAAAATAGCTAAGTAAATATAATAAATAGATTTTTAAAGGCAACCTAGAAAATGCTAAATAGGCTATTCAGCGGTATAAAAAGTCTAGAGAAAAACGTCGCTAGGCAAAAAAAAACTAGGCTAATAATAAGGATAAATTAGCTAAAATCCCCTAAAAAGGTTAACTAAGAAAAATAAATTAATAACCCTAGAGAGTTAAAGAATTATTTTATATTTGCAAGGATACACTAGCCTAAATATCTTAATTAATATTATTAAATAAAATAAACTATAATAAAAATAAGCTATAATATTAAACATTTATTTTTAAAATATAATTTAAGATAAAACCTCGCTTACTTATTAAAATAAAAGGTATAATAAAACATATAAATCTAAGCCTACTTATTTAAAATAATTGTAATAGCGCTATAATTGTTGCTAAACTAGAAAAACTTGCCTAAACGCAGGATTTAAAAATTTAAAGTTAGAATATGCGCATTTCTGTCTGCATTAATAATACCCTAAACTAATAACTTTTCCTAAGAAATTTAAGTATTAGATTAAAGGTAAGGTAAAGCAGCAATATTCTTGCAAAGGCTATATTGGCGCATTTTAATAATGCTATTTAAGCTTATAAAACTTTTATTAATAATTATAAGGTTATTATCTATTACTCTATTAAAGCTTATTTTTAATAAATTAAATAAAAAGTATAAATACTTATAAAATAAAGTAACTTATTATGCTAAGCAGCAAAAGTATTGTAAAAGCGTTTTTTTATATAAGCAAGCGTTATAGAAACCGCACTAGGCTATTAAAAGAAACTAACAATAATAGAAACCTATTATAAAGATTAGTTAATTAGCTAGCCCCGCTTAAGGGCATAAAGAAAAAGTACTTACAATAGGTTTCTTTAATAATATTATAGGCTTATTGCTATTGTTAAAACGATAAGAAAGATTAACACTAAAAATATGCTCTTAGTTAGCAGCACCGCCGATAGACTAAGGCGCATTTTAAGCATTACTATCTTGTAAAGTATCAACAATGTTATTATTAAGCCTAGGCATTTCAATAAAAAAGACGCTCTTTAAATTGCGCTTGTAGGCAGTTAAAATTTTATTAATATATGCAGATATAGTATTATTTATATAGTTAACTATATAAAGGAAATAAAGATAAAAATAATAATAAAGATAAGGTATATTTTACTTACTAAAGGCAGGGCTTTTAAAAAACTAAGCAAAGCTATTTTTAAATAACTTTTACTGCTGCTAATTAAAGAATTAGCGCACTTTAGAGCGTTAGATAAGCTAATAAACTATGCAAAGTTAAGACTAAGGTTAAGCAAAGGAAGAAAAGATAATAATACTTACTTTTTTTATTAGTTAAGACTTAAAAAGGGTTAAACGCAGGCTTAGATGCGTAGTAAGGCATAGTAATAGCTAGCGATTAATAATTAAAAATTAAAAGTAAAAAAGGAAACTAGGCGTTGTATAATAAAATAAATTAATGATTAAGGGCAATGGGTAATTTAAAGTTATTATATAAAAGAAAAAAGTTAAGGTTGTAAGTTAATAAATAGGCTAGGTATGTGATTTTATACCTAGACTATAGAAAGCTTAGGCTATTTACCTTGCTAGCTACTGCTTACCAATTATAGCTGTTGCTATTGTAAAAAAGAGAATAATAAAATAATTTTACTATATAAGCAGGCTATTATATACTTCTGGGTAATAGGCTATTAAAAGATTTAAGCAAAAAAGTATAAGATTAAATAAACCTAAGAGGTTAAAAGAGCAACTAAGGTTGCAAAAAAAGGTTAAAACCCAAGCGATGGGTTAAGTAAAAAGTGACTAAGTAGACAGCTGTAAGAAAGGCTATTAGGCCCGTTACTAACTACTGTTACCATTATTACCATTTTTGTTTATTTTAACTTAAAGATTGCAAAAAAGGCGTTTAAGGGCAACTGCTACTAGTAGAGAAATAATTATTACAACTAAGGCTAAAGAGACTTAATTGTAAAGTGCAGAGTTAAGGTTTGCCAAAGCCTTATAAAGACCCCTTAGCAAGGCTATATAAAAACCAGCACTTTCCTCTTTCCTCTTTAAGATTTAGTTCAATACAACAGCTATACTTAAGCAATTAATCCTTCCTCCCTCTACAACCAGTATAGTCGTTTTGCCTAGTAATCTTTATGTCTAACACTTATAAAAACTGCATTATACGCTAGATAGATTTATTTCTTTCTTTTTAATTAATTACCTTTCTAACTGCTTTACTAACCCTATTTATTGTAAGGTTTAAAGTAAAATAAAAGGCTAACTATTATAAACACACACTTAGTTGTCTAGCTAGCTAAGGCTTTGGTTAGTAGGCTAGCTAGGGCCTTGGTTGGTAGGCTAGCTAGGGCCTTGGTTAGTAGGCTAGCTAGGGCCTTAGTTAGTAGGCTGGCTAGGGCCTTGGTTGGTAGGTTAGCTAGGGCCTTAGCGTGGTCTTGGCTAGTCTTCTTTAAAACTCTTCTTAAGTTTTAATTAGCTAGCTAAGGCCTTAGTTAATAAGCTAGCTAAGGCCTTCTTATAGTCTTAGCTAGGGAAACTTAGTGGCAAATAAGCTTAATAAAAAGGTCTGCTCGTTAAAGGTTGCAAATAAGCTTAACAAAAAAAAGGCTTAAAATTAAGGTTTTAGCTTATTATTGTTGCGTTTTAAATAATATATTTGTTATTATATAAAAAAGGTTGCCTTTTTAACTTATAGCAAAGGTATAAACATATATATTGCTAAGTATAGCTGCTATAAAAGTCTTAAAGTTGCTTATATAAATTAGTTTTTGCATATAAGTTAATTATTTTTTTAAAATTTAACAAAGGTATATTAAATTGCTATAATTGTAAAGGAGGTTGCAAAAACATTTATACGGTTATTTGCATTAGGAAACGCCTAGCAAGTAGGACGTATAACTAAAAGCTAGTTAAGCTTAGCATAGTACCTCTTCTCGCGAGATCTTTACAGCGTAATGCCGTTAGCAAACTACTTTAAAGGTAAACTGTTTCTTTTACCTTACTATCTATAGTTAACCATTTTAACTACTAATTAGTGTTGGTAGGCTATAAGCCTTATATATAAATAGTGTACTTTTTTTAATGTAGTTTATTTATGTATGTATAAGAGCGTAGATTAGTCTAAGTTAAAAGGCCGAAGGCTAGTCTAACTGGCTAGCTATTTGTAGGTGGAAGGGCTGTCCCAATTGGGACTAGCTCTGTTCGTTCCCGGGGCCGATTCGGCCCGGGCTTTGCCCCGGGCTAGCTATCGGCCAATTGCCCTAGTCCCACTATTCCAACAGTGCGCATGTTTCAATCTTCGACATGGGCTTGAAATAATACAATTTCCATTTGCCAGAACAAGTTGATTTTAATTCATATGGATGGTTTGAGAACTATGTCTCGGATTCGTACTCGTGATGCTTACCTAGATACTTCTACGCCCTTGCTTGCCTAGACTCACTTGGTAAAACCGACAAAATATGGCACGTGTTGCGTCTTCTCAGTGTTTGCTTATTCTATGATGCACCTCATGGCGAATACCACTTCTAGGAAAGGGAAGTCTTGGCTCTGATGAGGGTGGGATGCTTGGGAGATATTTGTACAGTTATTCTCCCTTCTTGTTGGCGCCCCTCATTTCATCTTTGACCTGCCTCTCTTCCTCCGCGGACTCCGCTTCATCTTCCTCCTCTTCCTCCTCATCTTCTTCGTCCTTCTCGCCCTTCTTTTCCCTCTCTTTCTCCAGCACCTTCTTGACCTGCTTTGAGTACGACAGATCCTTCATCTCATCCCAGTCCACGTCATACTCTGCTGCAGCCGTCTTGATCTCCCTCCTCATGGCGTTGGCGTCATGGACCAGCTGGTCCCAGTGGTGCATGTCGAACCCCTTGGCCTCGTAGAGAGCATTTTGCCGCTTGCTAACGGTGACGTTCATGGCCGCCTTGTAGCTCAGATCGCGGCTTATGTACAAAAACCACAGATAACCGAGCATGATGGTCGACAGGCTGACGAGATACGTGACGGGCTCGACAAGATCCCACCCCCACTCGGTCTGGAAGGTGACATAGTATACGACGCCCCACCATGTAGCCAGCGCCGCAAACCCACCCTGAGCGAGTCGGTGTGCGGACTTATGGGCGATCTCATCACACTCCTTCTTGATCTTGGCGAGCTGGTCGATCTGCCTCGACATCTTCCTCAGCCGCATACGCATGTAGTACGTCCTGTCCTTGAACGAGGGCACGCTCACGCGCATCTCCAGGTTGTACCCCTCGACCTCGATGGCGAACTCGCGGCCTCTAGCGGCATCTCGAATAAAGTCACCCATCTCGGTGGAGCTGCTCCAGCGCACCCACTTCTTCTCGGACTCGGGCGTGGCGTCCTGGCCCTCGGCCTCGTGGCCGAGGCCCGAGTACGAGGCGACGTGCGGGGTGACATCGTCGTGCTGGTCCTTGGCGCGCGCCTCGCCGCGGGACGTGGGGCTGTTGTCCGAGGACGCCGAGTCCTCGGCGCGGAAGTAGATGTTGGGAATCTTCTCTTTTCCGTCTTCGACAACCGGAGGCAGCTCGGCTTGCACCAGGCGCTCGACGTATGACAGGGGCTGCTGCGGGTGGACGAGGAGGGCGAGTGGTTGGATGGAGTCGTTGGGGGATATGGCGCGGGCGTAGTCGCGGGAATTGTTGTTCTCCTTGTCCTTCTCGACACGGATAGGGAGGGGGAGGATGAGCTTGAGAAGGCGGGTTGGGGTGGTCAGAAGCTTGCCTGTGGTCGGAAGTCAGCAGAGGGTTTCTTTCAAGAAGGCTGCCTTATCCGTCGCTGTGATGGTCCTAGGGGAGGAGGAGGGAGGAATTTCCCTGAGTTTGCACACCTTTGGTATTAGAGGCTGGTTCGAGGGGCTGCTCGGCTGGAGGCTTGTCCGCATCCTCACGGAGCCATGGCCTCTTGACCTGGTTGCGCATAACTCTGACCTCTTGCTCTTCCTCGTCCAGGCCCTTCTGGTTCAACTTCCGAGCCTTCTTATCGTACTGATCTTCTTCCCGTTTCGGCTGGGAGTAGCTGAATGCTCTTGTCGTCCGGCCGGTAGCTAACGGTGAGATTCCAGATAGCAGTGGTCTGCCTATTGTGCATACGCTTCTGCATGTTGTGATGGTCCTCGAGGTGGGTTTAGGCGTCGAGGTCGTGAGAGGCCTCGTCCTCGCGAGCTTGCCCACATGGCCAGGGAGTTGGCGGATTGCGCGGCTCATTTTGGCTTCAACGACCACCTTCGAGCAGTATGATGAGCCTGGAAGCCCGTGGCATGGTCTAGGTCTTTAGGAGAGGTGTGAATGGCAGCCATCAGAACAGGTTTGGGCCGTTGGAGAGTGATGCAGGACCGAGGTTTTATTCCAAGTCGAAGGAGCGACGAGTGGAATGTGACGTCACCCAGACCGGGTCAGGAAGCGAGCAGCCTGGAGCCATGTGCCCAAGTTGCACTGGCCCCTGCACAAGAGGCGCATCAGTGGCTCCACAGCCTAAATTTGACCTCACATCCACAATTCTGGGCAAGCAACGAGGACAACCACGCTGCCACCGAACAAGATTATCATCCATCACCGAACCCGCCAAACACGAGCGTGTCTCTCCACAGCCCGCGACAGTGGCCGTTTCGTGCGGTTCGGCTCCCCCGGTTGCACATCTTCAACAGACATACTGCGCTATCGAGTGGTCGAATTCTTTTTATTTCTTGCTTGCCCAGGAACTGAAGCTGATCGTGATGACGGTCAAGGCCGACGTCAACTCGGTCTGACTCCAAAACCAACCAGGATCGTCATGCCGGAAGCTTGAAGCCCGAGGTTCTCTGGTTCTGAAATACACCTTGGGGATCGTACGTGGACGACACAGCCTGCATCCTGGCGATGGCGTCGCTCCCTGACAGGCACAACGGGTCCTGGTTCGAGTACGCATAGTTGAGATAATGCCAGTCAAAGCCGCTGCCAGACGCCTGAGCATAAGCATTGGCCGAGTCCGTCCAGTTCTGCATGATGGGCAGCCCATTCGCCTCGTTGGTTTCCCCATTGACCGCCAGCGTCGCCAGGAACATGATGCCATTCTTTCCATCAAGAGCAGCATCAAGGCCCATCACGTTCCCGCCCTTGTCCGCCCCGTGCTGTGCGACCAGGTAGTTCATGGGCTGGAACATGCACAGTGTATTGAAGCCGCTGTCCTCCGGCATGGTCGCGTTCAGCTGGCTGACTGCGTATTCATGCGCCGAGACTGCATACTTCATGACGTCTGCGCTGTTTGGCAGGAGGAGCGTAAACCAGATGTTGCGATACCCAGAGGGTTGTCCGGCGCCCAGTTCTTCGGTGATGATGGTCAACTCGGCCCGGCGCAGCGTGTTGGACGTGATGCCGCTGCTGTTGAGATACACGTCAGCTGCTGCTGGATTTTCCGTCCCGAGAGTGTTTTCCAGCGCCACATTGAGGATCATCCCGCCGGCCGCCGGGATATATGCCCAGTACATGATCGACGATGTGTTCTGATCGGTGGGGACATTATCCGTGAACGTCTCCATCGCATCCAGCAGCGTGTCGCCTGCAGACAGGTCATACTGCAATATGCCTCCCCAGATGACCGGGTCAGACGCGTTCTGAAACTCGACGGCATGCATGTCGAAGCGCGTGATCAGCCCAAAGTTCGCCGAGCCGCCCTTCATCGCCACCCAGAGATCCGAGTTCTCGTCCGCATTGGCGTTCACGATCGAGCCGTTGGCAAGCACCACCTCGAAGTTCTGCACCGTGTCGCAGCTCATGCCATGTGACGCCGAGAAGAACGAGTTGCCGCCGCCCGAGATGAACCCGCCAACACCAACCGTGCCCGCGCGACCGCCCGCTACAGTCACGCCCTGTGGGGACAGCGTATCGTACACGCTTTGCCAATGAGACCCAGGCATCACGGACGCGATCTTGCTGGTAGCGTCGTAGGTCGTCGTGTTCATAAACCCTGTTCCCAGAGTGAGTCGGTCGGCTCTGCCCCTCATCACGCCGGGATATTTGGAGACACATCCTTACCAAAATCGATTGTCACACCCCGCGATACGCTGTTGGAGCCGTTGAATGACCCATGGCCGCCTCCGCGGACTCCGAACGGGCAGCTGTTGTCGACCAGGACTGTCATGATATCGGACACGCCTTGGGCTTCCCGTGGCTGGACGATGCACCAGGGGTCCAGCGCCGCGCTGACGGACCAGTACGTGTCCATGCGGTCCTCATACTCGGCAGTGGAAGGGACGTAAATCTGGTCCGCGAGGCTGGCAACTGACGACAGGGCTGAGCACTAGGCAGAAACTCGATCAGTACGACGAGTACTCCGTACATCTAATGTTACATATCAACTACAGACCTCTTCGACATCGCCAGGATGGGTCACGCAAGCTCACACAATGGTTCGACAGACTCCTCCCACACGTTGGCCGCATCAAAGCGGCAAGGGTCAAGGCACTACACATCGACATCGCGACTGCGAGTCTGTCAGTCACGCCAATCTTGGACGGGAACGGGAACTTGTCGACAAACTCAAAAATCAGACTGGCTTAAAACGAGAGTGGACGTGGTCCCCGGTGGCACCCGATGACGACAGTCACAGAACAAAGTTTGATATGATCTCTGGCAAGTTCAGCCGTACGAACAGGGCATGACATACTTTATAGGGCAACCGTGGTGGTTCCTCTTGGTATTTCTGCAACTGTTTTTCTTTCTAGAAAGAGTCCTCACGCGACACGCCACAAGCCATCCAGCTGCGGGGCCAGCTATCTCGGCGAGCCGGCTTGCTTCCTGTAATCGTCGCACAAGACCCCAGCCAGCCACTTGCAGGTATTTGCGTCCTGCCTCAGACGCTCCTCCAGCTCTTCGCTCTTGGACCCTCGGCCGACGAGGCGGAGCCAACCAATTAATCGGTGATCAATGCCGACAAAAATATATGACAGGTGAGTCAGTTGGCAAGTGGCGGGAGGGACATCCCAGTGGTTCGAGTCAAGATATAGAAAGATATCTTGGCCTGCGTAAGGTCGCGCCTCGTCCGCGCGGTAAACGAGATTTGATCGAAGCAAATCGAGGTTGCCAAATGCATCAGGCACGTCGACTGCTCAGCTGCCTTCTAGTGAGGTTGAGCAACAAGTGTGGATCAACCTTCGGACTCGAGCTCGATGGACGGCCTCAACCTTCAGAAGAGGGGAAGGGTAGTACCGGCTGGTGCCCATGGTAAGCGGCCCCTTGATCCCTGCGCTGCTCAGGTCCCTCCCGATCGGCTCATTATCCTTTGCTAAATATAGAGCACCGAGGAGGAGAGTTTAAACTCACCCCAGCGAGACTAGTCGTCTTGTGGATCGTGATGCCTCCTGTTGGCTGTTCCGGAGATTTGTTCGGGGATGCGGATTCAGTCCACTTTCTTATGTTCTCCAGCCCTCTCGGCCGAACGCACGGATCCTCCTGCTCCTGATCAGAAATCATGAAAATTCGCAAAACTTTCGCAGCCGATTCTGCATACTGCAGTACTCGTCAATGTCCTCGTGTTTGACACAAGGCCTTCGATCTCTCTATAGTTCATCCGGCCCGCGCGCTTGCGTGACTCGCTCCTGTCTCGGGTCGTTGGGCTTCGACTGTCACCCTCGCATGAACTGAGCCCAGATTTTATGAGACAGCTTCTCTCGCATTGAAGCTATTATGTCTTTCTCTGGGGCCTGATCCGGGTGTACAAGCAGCCTGATTACGTGTCATAAAGCTTCTCCTTGCTCTTCGGCGGAGGATTGATCCTGCTTACAGTGGCGGATCGACCTGTGGGACCCGCGAAGTGGA
Organism: Dendrostoma leiphaemia; assembly: GCA_026120015.1. Lineage (NCBI taxonomy): Eukaryota > Fungi > Ascomycota > Sordariomycetes > Diaporthales > Erythrogloeaceae > Dendrostoma > Dendrostoma leiphaemia. Next base: position 95,950 of record JALRMF010000157.1, on the reverse strand, counting down.
GGAGACCGGAGGCGATCACGTCTGCTAGTGGGTTCATGAGCTTGTTTAAGGTTCGACTGTGAAGGGGGAGGCGAGCGCCGCCGACGACATGGACAGGGACAGTCCTTGGCAGCAGAAGGCCGCGAGTGTGGCACCACAAAGTACCGAGTAGTTCTTGTGGCTTCTCAAAACCATCCAAGGTGTGCACAGCTTCAATTCCATCCTCGTCAGCTTGAAGAAGCCGTGTGCTGCGGCCGTCAGGGCCGACATCAATGGCAAAGAGGCTAGAAGGCCCCTTCTCGCTCCCCTGGCCGTTCACACATCCTTCTGGCACATCGACTTCCTCTCTAGCAAGGTGTTCTGCACGTCACCACAAACCTTGCCTATGTCGTCGACTGCCACTAGGATTTAGTAGCAGAAACTTTGCCTCTGTGTGTAGAGCTAACAATGGTTCGTCCTGTCAAGTCGGCAGATCCGGCAGATCATTTCGAAATTGCACGATGACAATGTTGTGTCGCTCTCGAATTGTAATTTTGGCCTAGACGCAGCAATACATGACGAGTCAGCTGCGCCTTGACCCGGCAATTCTAATCCCGGATGTACTCCTAGCAGTACATCTTGCATACTTCGATCGCTTTATGTGGACTATGGACCCGGGATCCTGGAACGTGCCCTCAGTGTACCTGCTTCGTGCGTCGGAGAGGCGTCCCTGTCCCGGACTCTGGACAATTCTCCTATTCGTGAGACGTATTGAGAAGATTGGTGATTCGTCCTCATCAGTATTAATACATGCTCACTACACAGTATACCGGGACCACTCTTGGGGTCTATCCCCGCAGTCTGCCAACTGATTCCTTCTTCTTCTGGTCTGAGAAAAGGGGCGAGGGACTAGTTCTCCCCGAGACGCCCACTATCGCTTAGCAACCTGCTACTTCGACTTCCTCTCCGGACTCCCTGGCTGTATCAAAGGCCCCCCTCTCATTGCGATCGTCTGTTCCACACACAGTGGTACCCCCTGGGGTGTATTCAAACGATCCAAAGTTGCTCCTCGCCTGTTGAGCCGCAGATGCGCCAGGCACTACGACAATGACAGTGGTTACGGTGTTTCCTGCCCCGGCGGGCTACGTCGTCGACTTCGATAATCCCCAGCGGCGTGCGAATGTGGCGACGTACTGCTGCTTCGGTGTCGGTGTGGCATTGTCGTTGCTCTTCACGGCCCAGCGGATGTATGTCAAGCTTGGAATCGGGGCGGGCTGGGCTCTTGATGATTGTAAGTCTGTTGTACATGGCGGCTTTACTGATAATTATGAGATCCCTGAGACCAATTGGTCACTTTACTGCAAATGCTAATGAAAGGGCACCGTAGGGCTCCTCTGCATGTCATGGGTAAGCAATATATGGCCTACGCCCCATTTTGGAGCTCTTGACGTTGAGGACTGATGGTGTTATCTCAAGGTTACGGCTCTGGCATCACAGATCTGCGTCGTTTGTAGGTACTCGTTCTATCATTGACGTAGTTTATTATCGGCAGACTGACACCTTGCGCAGATGGGTTTGCGAACAAGCTCATTGGAGTCCACTCGTGGGAGATACCTCTCGAGAACTTCAATATGTTCTTGCTAGTGAGTCTGGGCCAGCCAGAGACCTGTGCACTTGACTTGGTCTCATGCAGGTGTGCTGACCGCCGCGATCCTTCATATAGGATCTCTGGATTGCGGCCCCAATATACATCATCGCAGGATCATGCACAAAGCTGGCGTTGCTGGTGTTCTACCTCAAGTTGTCTCCCCAGAGACGGCTGCGTTATGCTGTGTTCGCGACCATGGCTTTCATCATCGGCTACTCGATCGGTCTCTTCTTCAGCCTCGTCTTCGCGTGCAATCCGGTCCAGAAGAGCTTCGATGTTTCCATCACGACCGGGACCTGCATCAGCTCTACGGCGCTGTATATCGCCACGGCTGTCTTCAACATTGCCTCTGACATCGTCCTTTTCTTCTTGCCTATGCCGATGGTGCTGGGGCTCCAGATGCGCCTGAGGCAGAAACTGGGCTTATTGTTCATTTTTGGTATTGGCTCGGTGTGAGTCTATTAACTTGTGGTCTTCCGGAATTTGCATCTCTAACTTTGACGCAGTACCGTTGTCACCTCGATCGTCCGGGCCGTCTTGCTTCCGGCTCTGCTCAACAGCACCGACAACACGTGGGACGTGGCTTATGCCAGTATGCTCATGTAAGTTCAACTGGAGATCGTGGTCCTCGATTCCATCCAGTCGCTGCCAGCCACCCATGCTAATTCATGCATAACTCAGCGTCATTGAGTCCAACCTCATCATTATCTGTGGCATGCTGCCCACGCTCCGCAAATTCTTCCGTCACGTTGCGCCTAAGCTCCTCGGCGACAGCACCTATGGCAAGTCGACGGGCGGCTCGAACTACAAGAGCGGCTCCAAGCTGGCCCTGTCGGCCGGGTCCCCGGGCCTCGTCACCATCGGCTCGCTGCCCGCCAAGGCGGACCGCCGCCGCCACAGGAACAAAACCGGGTACGGCGGGCGGTCGGGCCGCGGCGGCACGGACGCCTATGACCTGGACGCGCTCGTGAAACACGGGGACGAGGACCACCTGGACGTGTGCAGCATTGGGAGCCGAGGGCGGTCGAAGACGAGGGTCGTCGCTGGCAAGAGGGACAGCGTCCTCGACGGGTACGAAGGGGACGCGCGCAGCACCAAGACGGCGCGCAGCGAGGAGAGCCAGGCGCCGCTCGCGGAGCTGGAGGGGATCAGGACGACTACGAGGATCGAGGTCACGTACAACGAGCGGCTTCCGTCTGACATGGGCATGGCGTTCTGAGGCGCGCGCGTATGCTTGAGATTCACCTGCTCAGGTTGCATGATATATACCTGTAATCGTTTGTAATTTTGTCCCGCTAAATACGATTGCAATCCCTCATTTCTTCGTCGCAGGTGCTTTCTCTGGAATTACTACGATAGAGGAAACATGCTCATGTTGGGCTTGGCTACCTCCTTACTCGCGACCTCTCGGACCCAAAGCTTATAAAAGGAGAAGCTTGGTCGCCTTGGGTTTGGCTTGGAAGTATATATCCAGACGCTCACTCGCAGCCGTCGGCTTATCTCCGGACATCTGCGACACACAGACGAACGACATCTGGAGTCTTGGCTGTGGGGAGCCAACGGGAGCTAACCTAACTATATCTATGGGCAGCCGTGGCGGCGTGCCTTTATCATGCTCAGCCCTTGGAAAGTCTCAGCCCTGGCGCTTGTCTCTTGTCCTGACGTAGCAGGCGCGGGAGATTTGCCTTGGCATCGCGATTTGGACCGATGCAGGGTGGGATCACTTGTTTGATCCTTTTTGCGGTCTCAAGTCTGGAGCTCGTTTGCCCCCATCTGCGTCGGCGTGGGGAGGGTCGACGGCAACCATCTGGACATTGCGGCCGGTGTGGCCAGGTACGCGCAACTGATGGGCCCAGAATGAGGGATCCGGGGGTTTCAATTGTCTCATGACCTGAGCATGGGCACTTCCCTCATCTATCTGTTTTCTTCTCTGAGGGTCGGCTCGATCCGCGATGTTGGTGTGGGACAAGTTGAATATGGCCATGTTCTGAAACATATATCGTCGCCCCTAATGAAACCGACCGGGGGCTTGGAAAATCGACTCGTGAACGCGCGCCAGAAATGCCCCTTTCGGAAACGGTTTCAGACATTACCTAGAATGCCTTGCCATCAGCTGATTATGATTCGACCAAGACACTACGAGAAAGTGAGAGATGCGACGGGAGGCATCGCGGCTCGTGAGGCCGCTGGACTCACATATCTATTTAACAGATGCCGGTCGCCAAGGGACTTTTCCCTAGGGGTCTATCCTGCGATTCATGATTGACATATACCACCTCTTTATTCTTTCTCGTAAATTTTCTGTCAGGCCCATATTATGAAGACTCTTTAGCCATGCCTGTCATCGACCCGCGGATACTTGGCGACGTGGTGGCGGAGGTGCACACCAATGTCTTGATGAAGAGGAGCATCGACCATCGTGCGCTGGAAACATTTGCAGTCGGTAAGACTTGGTCCCTTTGGAGGAAAGAATCAAAGTGCTATGGTGTCTCTCTGTCTAACCCGCCAAATAACTAGTTGCAACCATAATCTTCGGTGTGGGCGGGTACATGTACTACGCGATCAAAGTACAGAGCAAATGAACGCGCACCACGACGACCAGGCACGGGGCGTTGGACTTCAACTTCATTCGACATAATTCGGCAAGGGAGCATAAGTGCAATTGCACGTGGAACATGATGGCATACAGCGTCAAAGAGGGGGGCGCTATAGACTAATACTGCGCGGCACGGGAGATCAAAGAGATGGATTATATGAGCTACGGTCGGAATTTCTACGGCAGGGCATACAAACTGTTCGCTGCCGAGTCACTGGGATGCTGGCTGTGCGAGCTGGACGACTTGCCATCATAGCGGCCGGGACCACGAGGCACCTCGGATTGCATTGCATGATACCAAAACACTGGGAGGAGGAGGTTTGCCAGACCAATTCAAGAATCAAGGCCTAATGATGCCTTTCCAGAAACACAATTTCCCTGTCATAAGAAGCCTACTTGAAATGTTGACAGAGCCTTGAAAACTCGCAGAACACCGCACGTTTTCGGTGCCGTCCACGGGTTGTGCTTGGATGCGAGACGGATTATTCATCAAGTACGCACGACATGAAAGATTCATAGTCCCATGTTCCAGACATAAAACAGCTCATCATCGAGCTCATCATGAGACTTTTGAATCCAGGACAGCTTCTTGCGTGGGTCATCATCACAACAGAATACATATACAGACGGGGGTCATCACGTGGCTCGCTGACTAAGGCACAGTATCGATGCCCCCAAAGTCTGGACTCGGACTGTGCTCGGGCTACTGCGAGTGCTGCCCCACGCGGGCTGGACTCAACCGCGACTCGAGATGTCAACGACATGCCACGAGTCTCACAGCTGCGAAGTTGCGCGCACCCCCCCCCCCTCTCCTGTGCTCATCGTCCGCCACGCGACACCGTCATGTCAGCGTTTCCCAACGTGTACACGCACCGAAAGGTGGCGGACACGGCGGCCAAGTCATGCGCGATATGCTTCAAGCTCAGCAGCAGTGTTCTGATAACAGAGGCGAAGCAGGTGAGTTGGGTGATGCATCGTCGGGGCAACAGCTCACGAGACACCCATCCGCGCACTCTTGTGTTCTGCCTCACGGGTGGCCGGCCCTACCACTTTTCACTTCAAGTCCCAGCTTTGGGCTCTTCCCCGTACAGTTTGGCTCATGCAGGGCGTCGTAGGACTTCTTTTATGTGTGCCCATCACATCTCAAGGACCGGCAGTTCTGCACACCCATCGTCGATCAGGCGGCCATCGACGCGAAGAAGAAGAAGAAAGAGCTGAAGGACGAGGTCGCGCGGGTGAGAAAAGAATACGAAGAGAAACAACGTAGAAAGAAGGAGAAGGGTGAAGCCGACAAGTCTAAGGACAAGGAGGGCGACGAGAAAAAGGACGAAACCAGTAAATCGGAACCTGCCGCCGATGAAAAGGTGAGAGTACAACACCGACAGATACGACACTAGATGACATGCGACTGACTGGCTTTGAATTTCAGGCAGAGGATCAAGCAAATACTGAAGAGGAACCCCGAGTTTTTCAACTTCATAGGTTCGCCCACAAGCCCATCCCCCTCCCACCCCCCATCTTGGCCTCCCCCGCGCACACACAGCGTACTCGTGGCTTTCATGTTCTGCATTGACCGAAGATGATCGCTGACACTTGTGCAGATCATTCTACCAGAACCGACTCTCCATGAAACGACAGGCCGAGGTGGACAAACGAAATCGCGAGCGCTTTTCGAATCCGTCCCTCTTCCCTTCCGTGCCGAAGGGACTGCCTTGAGTTGGAAGGTTGACTCACGCAAGGTGCCATCCAGCTACGGCCATCCCGCCTGAATCTCTGTGTTCTTGTTCACTTGCTTGCTCGCCCTGGGACGGAGTGTTGTCCTGCACGTCATGTGGGTTCCGGCAGACCCAAGTGACGGACGGCGACCTCATCCAGAAGGTGTGATTCTCTCGGCGGCCCAGCCCGGAAATTATGTGTTGGTCTGCAATTAGATGGCGTCAGGAGGGGTCTCATACCTCCAGTGCCTTGGTACCAAGTACTTCGGACGCATCGAGTCACAGTACTTTAGATGTACTAGTGTACAATCAAGCCATGACTAAATTTGGCGGCCCTTGAACCCTCCCGCTGCCCTGTAGACATGGACTAGGTTTCCCCGCCTTCTTCAACAAGATCTGGCACGTTCTGATCGGCAGGATCGTGGCTTACGGCATGCGCTGACGGGGCCGGCAGACAGCCCGCGCCTTTCGCGTGTGGCCGTCCTCATGGCGAGGATGCGGCGGGCAAGTTCGAGATGTGGGAAGTGAAGCCACAGCGCCGTGGGACGGGGAAAAGCCAATATCGGGCTCTCCTGATCCAGCCTAACTTATAACATCACCATGCAGTCTCGGTCATCGGTCCCCCTCCAGGGCCTCATCGGTTCTCATATAAGCAGGTCACGGATGCGTTGAGAATGACTGAGTCTACACCACTGGCGGCGCACCACCAACAATCAATCACAAGCTGATTCCACCATACTAGGCCAGCCTGAGCTCAAGTGCTGACATGTCGGTGCAACCCACACTGCTTGAGCCGACGCTTGTCACACGACGTATGTTCCAATTTGCTTTCGGGCAGGCAGGGGGGCTCGGTGATTGCTTTTTTTCCTTTTTCTTCTTCTTCTCATCCTCATGTTTGAGCATACCCGGCCACATGCTTTCTCATCACATGACGCCCGCGGCAACTCGCTTGGGACGGGGGGACGGGGGAGCCCGCGGCTGGCTTATGGCCTACGTCTGACAGCCTGGTCTCCTGCAAGCTGTTCTGGAGGCGCTGGTGGCCACTCAGCTTATACCACCCATCGACTCTCTGTCGAATGCAACGGCCGCTCCGTCTCGCCGGGTCCGCAAATCCGAGTCGTTATACCGAAGCTCTGGGGCACCCTATGCACTGGCCGGCTCCGGATGTCCCGTTCGTTTGCTACCTCATTTGCATCCCGGGCATCTAGTGCTTACTTTCTCCACCCAGTCCCGTCCTCCGCATTTCATGGCGATCTTCAAGTGGTCTGCTGGGTCGTAGGGTGGTGGTACAGGGACATTGCATTATCCTCATTGGGTCCCGCGATCGTGTGTGTTGGGACTCGTTGCTGTCATGCTGTCTTGGGCATCCGCTACCGTACATAAGCTATCCGCGGTTTTCAATCTCGTGCTGACAGGGCGTCTGTCGACCAGGCCTTGGCCCCGGCGGCCGTCCATCCGGGCCCACGTAACATTTGGAAGATGTGAGCATCGCATTCGACCCGAGGATGGCTTCAAGAAAGAGCGAGGCGGTGTTGGTGTCACGGTGAATCAGCACACGTGTACACAAGGCGAGGCGTAGAGGCAAGCTGTCGCCCAAATACGGAGAGTTTGCCTGCCAGTTGGTTGCTGCAAAATTATGTCTCCCGACCAGGGGCTGCGAGTGCGATGATGGTCATACGAACCTCGACGCCGGGCTCACGCGAGTCCTGCAGTGCGACAACCTTTTTTCCCACATGTTCAATAATGTTCGTCAGCAGCTTCGCGCCCCCCCCCCCCCTCACCCCCATGTGCGTCCGACATCGCGGGTAAGATGATCCCACACACCTCCTCCCCCCCCCCCCTCTCTTCCTTCTGGGGCGTAGTACGAGCAGCACGCGTTGTCCCCATTTCGAGATGTTTGCCTACCTAACCAGACGGCAGGGAGTGTGTGTGCGTGTGTTACACACAGCCACTCTTGTGGGCGTCTGTCGTGCTGGTGCATAGGGTCCGCAAGCGCTGCATATGCAGTGTGTTTTAGGAGGGGCCAAGCTATTTGGGAGGGGCAGCATCGGTAGAGTCATCTGCTTACGGAGCGAGGTGACTTACCTTGCCCAAGGCGGCAGTCCGCATTCCTCAGCGGGCCGAGAGGTCCTGCGCGTCGGAAGGATTGATAGACTTTCTGGACTCGGGTATGTGGCATTTGGGGGCCGATATACCAAGCCGGGTCTCACATGCCCAGCCGGCCCCATATGCTTATAAGCACCGACGTATGGTACTTTTGTAGCTGACATGTCATATTCTTGGGTGTGACTGTCGAAGAGTCCGAGGCTCGACTACGTTCTACCAACAGCATGACATCCTGGTGACCAAGAGTCGTGATTGCTGCAGAGAAAGACATGCGAGACACGAGCATACTACCAAACTAACACTGTGCTAATGGCTTGCTTTTGCTAGGCCGTAGTGCTTAATTCGCTCAAAGTACACTTTCTCCGTTCTCTCAGGCGCAGTGGCTTCCAAGGTTCTGAGCATAGGACAATGTTACTGCAGTGAACGTACAATGCAACGCGCAAAGCAAATGGGGACTCGAGTCGGCTGCCCCGTTGACTACGTCAGCACAAGTCATGTTTCCCAAAAGACTTATCGAAATGTCAGACTCACAACGAGGAAACAAATGATATCTCATCAAGGGGCAACGTTGAAGTGACATGATGAATGTCAGATTTGGCTGAAGGACTGAAACTTTCTTCGTACGATTGTGAGTGTGCAGCTTGCATGGTGCTCACTCAAGCACAATTTCAGTTCTCTTGCCTAGATATGGTAACTCAAGTAGAGCCCAGATGTACATCGTTTGGTTCAGCTCTCTAATTGGAAAGTGCCTAGGTACTGATAGAGACATGACTTGCGTTGCCCATCAGTTACAATCGAAAAGTTAGCCAGGTGCAGGTGGCAGTCTTGTCTTGACTTTGTCAACGTATTCATCGTATTTTCGTTGCTGAGACAACGAAGCACTTTTATGGAATGGAGGGTGCTCATGTCAAAATTCATGGCAATGTATTACTTGGGCAATTGCATAAGCTGTCACCGTACATTTTCCACACGCTTCAGCAGTATATGCGGCTTTCACAAAAGAGCCGCGGGACACATTTTTCGACACCGTGCAATAAGAAGATCGAACAACATGTGCAACCTTCATGTTTCAACACTTTATAATTGTGCCCACTGCACTCCTGGCAAGGACAACGGGGTTTGTATGTATAACTTGAAAGGATTTCACGTCAACCCCGAGGCGAGTGTGACCAGGCAAAAGCTCCAGGGCTGTCTACACGCCGGCGTACCTAAGTACTTGCGGAGAACCCCCCCACCAAGGAGGCTTTTGGCTAGCTAGACCCAAAAGTATGCGAAGCTACGCGAGACGTGCGCCTCGAAGCACCAGCTCCATCGTGGCCGATTGGAGTCTTGTGGAGGCGCTCGACTGGACAGCGATTATGTTGCGGAATAGAGAGCGTACTCTCTTGTCGGACCAGACCCTGGTTGGGCAAACAGGGGCGCGGGACCCTTTCTTCCCTTCATTTCACTGTATATTTGGTCCATAGTTGACGTTAGCCCAGGGACTGCTGGTCCAGGTCAGTCAGGGCCGTTCAGCTTTGGTGGCTTTGTCCAATGCTCAAGCACTCTGTCCCTGGTTGTAGAATGCACAGTCCGTCTGCCCTGGACTCTTCCCTTCGGCAAAGACGACAAGCATGGACATTGTGCTTCAAGAGCTTCGATGGTCTTCAACACCTATGCGTTGTTAGCATGATGTCCTTCGCCACGGCCTACAGTGCGGCAATACAATTAGTATGCAATGACCCACCACGCTCGATCGCCGCTGAAAGCCCTGGAGGCCTTACGTCAACGCCCAAAATTCTCTGCCAGCGTTTCACCCCCATCACTGTCCTCAAACAATGACCGTGTTGCGAGTTAATGCAGCTATATCGGACGCCAAAATCATTCAGTTTAGAAGGAGATGGGAGGCATTGCTGTCTAGCGCCCAACCTCTCTACAAGACCTTGCGGCTGGATACCTAGGTACGTCAGGAAAAATTCTCATACGTAGACAGCAATTATCAAGCTACCTAGGTAGATTGATGCATTTGATCATGTTCGAGAATCCTTGCAAATGTCGGTCTACTGGCTGTTGTCCAACGCGGGTGATGTAGGTACAGTCAAACTAGCCCACAATGTCAAAGCGGCGTAGTATTGCCACTGCTGTCCTCGCTCTGTCGATTTATTTACTTTCATGTCTGGATTTGGGTGCTTACATCCGAATTTGGCGCCAATGGTAAGCTGCAGGCGAGGTCGTTCTGCCTGCACCAAGCCCTGGAGGACTTGGCATTCATTTTCCATGTTCACGCGCAGCCGGCAGGCTCGCTTTTCTGAAGGCAGCTCTGCTGTTCAGCCTCATACCGCCACCGTGACGGTGAGCGCTTCTGAAATAATTGCGACAATTCAGCTCTCACAGCTGCCACGTGCGTGAGACAGCTGGTCGCTGCGTATGGACTGATGACTGGAGTGGAGAGCGGCTATCGACGTTCAATCGTCCTCGGTCTTGTGCACAGAGGAGGCGCCCAACCTGGCGTGTTGCACTGCATTTGCGCCTTGCTCACTTGCATACGCTTTCGCGCCCACAACCGGCTTTAATTCCACAAAATCCGGCCGTCAGGTGCGAGATTTTGTTAGAAAATTGCGTCAGTGTTGCTTCTTGTGTCCCACTATTTCACACTGAGGCCAAAAAGCTGCCCTGGCCGGGTGAGGTCGAGTCTCAGCCCTCAACCTTGAGGCTTCCAGTCGCCAATCCAATCTGTGTCCCACTTCCAACAAAGACTAGTGGCATTGTTGAATCCATCCGCTGAGACTCCCCATGGTAGGTCAGCCGTAAGAAGTGTTTTCAAAAGAAGGCGTGATGTTTGTGTAGTGACCAACTGCAGGGCGGCTAAAGCGCCCACTCAGCAATCCACAGTGCAGAGCTCTCCGACATGACGAGATCTGGGCCTCTACTTAGATCTGCGTCAGCCCTGTAGGGAGACGGTCGGCTCGGCACCATTACGCATATTGACGCCGAAGTGGAAACAATTAGCAGGCCGGGCTTAATTCGGACATTGTCTGCACTCCGTTTGCCCGGTTCTGAAGTGAAGCGTCGACGCTGGGCTGTGCCCCAGGCGATCGTAACATCAAGAACGGGGTCTTCACTCTGGCTTGCTTTCTTTTTGGCGCCTGAGGTTGGCACCCCAGCACTACCTGGGCCTCTTGGGAAGCTCCCCAGCATGTACGAAATGGTTTCCTTTTCTGCACGTCGGCAATTCGGTCTTGCAGAGGCTATTGCAACAAGACTGTGCGATACTACCGTCTCCCTGTTGAGACGGCAAAATCGGCACGAGATGAAAGGATCGCATTGCGTCGAGACTCTAACATGTAAAGGTTTGACAGTCTCATGTCGTTGACCTGAAAGATGATGATCTCTAGAGTACATGTCGATCATAAGATTTACACTTTGTGACAGCTCTGGATGCAAACTCAAAACCTCAAGCTGGCTCGGGCCAAATATGGGTGGCGCGTGTGCGCACGACACCAGACTTGGGGTACTGGATGGTAACTTGCAGAGGCACCTCTTCAACCGAATCCACCTGTGCAGTCAGAACGCCGAAGGATTCGCGGAGACGGGAGAGGCGCATCGGGCAGCGCATATTTAAAGTCCTCACTGCGGCAAGGTGCATGAGACGATTACCAACGTGACCGGCGATCGCCCAAGCCTCACAGCCCACATGCCAGCCATGGACCATGGTTTCCGGCACGATGCTGACTGGCGTCAGCCATGTTCGCCATTGGAGACACGCATCAGCTGGAATAGTTCACCCGAATTCTGATGATTTGATTCATGATTGTCAGCCCACGAGGTACCTAGGTAGTCACGAGACCCTGATACTTATTCAGACACTTGACGGTTGACACCCGAATTCGAGGAAGAAGACTTGTGCCTGTCAACTTCTAGCAGTCCAGATCTCATGTAGTGATTGACACCCCCCCCCCTTTTTTTTTTTTGGTAAAAAAGAAAAATCCAATGTATATATATATATATATATACCTAGGTATTCTTAAAGGACTCAAAGCATTGCGACTTGCCTCATTTCTTGGAGTGCAATCAAACATACCTGCCAGATTATCAATGACACATTCTCACCCCATAACATCAGAACCGACCCCACGCGGCCTTTGAGATTAGCATAAGCCATATTTGCACATAATCAGTCGCGAGTTGGGGACTGCTTGGTAATCGCAGTCTCACTCTTTCCCGGGGATTCTGCGGACAGATTACTGGGTGGAAAGCTCCTATCTCCGGTCTGTAAACGAAACATTTGAGAAATATCCGCAGGGCCGAACGTATGGGTCCTTACAAAGCGTTACCGAAGTCTGTTAGTTTACGATATTTGAGTACATGAATTTGTATCGGATCCATATGACGTGAGCTGCCCCAGGGCTGACTTGGTTCGAGTGGTTGAAAGCCGAAATAAGTTTTTCTATCGAGCATCTGTTGGTCGTTCAACGGTAGTCGCATTGACCAGGAATGTCTGTAAGTACTCTCTGAATTGTCTTGAGTGACGACTCAGTGTGAGCACTCCGACCAGTGAGAATACCAGTAGTATCATACTGCCGCACAAAGCAGCCATATCTGAGCTAACATGTCATTGCAGGATATGAGAGGAAAACCTTGGCATTCCTCTAGTATCACCGTTCGACAATCTAGGTATCTTCAAGGCGATACGCTTCAAGTCGACTGCAGTCAGAGAGAAGATAACCAAACACCGTCGTGCTGTCTCGAGAATCGCTCTGCAGGATATATTCGCTGAAATAGCGCGGCTCAAATATCGTAAGCTGCAGCTTGGGTGTGAGAGACATCCTGGAGCTGGCGCCATCTTGAGTACCCAGGTAGGTAGTGACTCGTGAGAGTATTACCCTCGTCCTAGCCCCTGGGAGGCGCTCATAGAAAGCTGAGCGGCAAGACGATCAGGAACAGGTCTAGTGGCCAGTCAGCCGTGCTCCATCACCATCTCAGTCTTGTTCTGCCTGGACCAAACCGATTTTGATGTGCATCTTTCGGTGCTGTCGAGTGTGGATCCAACAGCGCCGACTCGGCCTGATAGTGCTTTGAACTTGAGTCCGCAACCGCCGGTGTCTGACATCAGCACAACAAGGACCAATAGGTCACCTCGTCCAGTCTTTTGCCGCCCGCGCGAAGTGGGTTTCCAGGGAGGAACAAGGTAGCAGACCCGAGTTATCGTTGCATGGCAGTGTAGGGCTTTGCTTCACTCAAGCAAGTCAGATTTCAGTACCCCTCCCGGGGGCGACCAACGATACATACCAGCGTTGCAAACGCTGACTCTGACGCGGCCACGGTCAGAACACGAGAGGATATAAATCGGCTTGCTCTGAGACAAAAGGACCGTATTCTGGCCCCAAGGTAAGCCACCACCATGACAGGCAATTTCGGGTCCTGCCGTAAGGCTGAGGAACGATCGACCTTCTTGCAGCGCGTCCGCAGGGGCAAGCAAGTCGTGGCGACTGCTGTGGCCCTATCACCGCGTTGCCTCCACCCTGTGCACTTGCAGATGCCGATCGCCTTGCCCATTCGCTCTCGGGATGTCACTCTGTCTTTTTGCTTTTGTGCACAAAGGTGTGTGGCAGTGTAGAGCCTCGGGGGAGATCTTGCCTAATAGTAATGGCCATTGGTATGGTAGCTCGGGTGAGTGGCCAACAGTGCCATTGCTCGACTTTGACGCTCAATCTAATTAATCTTGCCTCCCAAAAGCCCTGGTGGATGCGTAGGTGTGGGGACGTTGAGACACAGTGCTGCGCCCTAATGCAACGCTGCTATTGTAGTACAGTAGCAATTGTCCTGAGTGTGGGGCCCCTGAGCCCTTGAATGGTGCTGTTGAAACAGGTAATTAGAGTTGCACGATGTCGACACAGCCATGGATTTGCCATCCTCATCTGGCCAACTCGAGGGCGCTGGCACTACGGGGGGGGGGGGGGGTCAAGCTGCGTGACGCCAGTTGGATCTGGCAGAGACCTTGTTCCTCCCTGTTGTATTTCTGAGCAACTACCAGCTCTGTTCATGGCCGTGATTTGCTGAGGCCCGTGAGACTCTGATATTGTGCTGTAGCGATACGAGAGTCATAGCTCTGGCACGTCAACCAGACGGCCAGCGGGCTGCGTCTGGCGCCGAAGTGAAATTCAGGAGCGGCGCATTGGGTTGCAAGACAGGTGGTGCCGCCGGCACTGCTCGTGGGAGCGTTGCATAGCCTTGGCGACAGTGGGTTTTCGGCACTTGTTTTCCGGTTCTGGATGCAGTACCTACCCTACGCATCTGGAAGGGGGGCATGACTGGCCAAGCCAGTGACCTTGGGAAGCCGATGCGGTCAATATCGAGGCCCTGCGTGCCACGTTGCATACATATCATGATTCCATCACACACCCTCGATCGAGGGGACCCGGACAAAGCTCAAGATCGGGGTCGGTGCCTCGATCTGAAGTAATAACCGAAGCAATCACCGAAGTAACGACCAAAGCAACGGCCGAAGCATTCACGATGTGCACAGCCATGACAGGTAGGAGACTCGGGGTCCTGGGCCGCCGCGGCTGGTTTGTCTCATCAGGAGGCGACCTCCGCCTGATAGGGCAGAACGGGAACGGGAACTCAAGCTGCAGGGTGACTCTGCAGGCGGAGATCACCCTGTCAGTGGGTTGTTTGTGGACGCAGCAGACTGTACGGGATAGGGGGGTCGTGCTCATATAGGTACAGACGTTTTACTGTCAGGACTGTATGTACATAAGTATGGCATGGTGCGCCTGTTCCTGTACTCCGTCGTCCACCACCTGGGGGCGGCAGTCGGGCGATCCACCAGCTGCAGTGGACTTTTACAGCAGATCGGTATTGCCTTTTCGGGAGCAGGCTGGCGGGCAAATGGAATACTTCGTATGGCGTGGCAACAGGCATGTCGTGCGAGACCCCTGAGCCAGACAGTGTTGCACTGACAAGACGCTGCGAGGGACAATTCAGCACGTTCGGCAGATGGTAGCAGGCTGTCCGCCGGCGGTTTAGGCTCTCAGGCTCTCTAGTCGGTCATATCAACCACTGATGTCGTTGATGCGTGGCTATAATACGGCATATTAACACACACGACGCGGGAGAACGTTTCTGGAAGGCCTGCCACCTGGGCCGTTTGCACCCTTTCCATGTTGCTCTCCCACCCCTGACCCTACCCCGGCGGGACGATTTAATTTACCTGGCGCCGGCTTGGGTTGTATCTTTGTTTCTTTCGAGTATCACGTTGGCCCTTGATACTCTGCCTGATGAGAATCCCTAGGTTGTTTCGATTGACCTGCTCAGGCAAGATGCTGGCGAAGCCCGGAAGCTTCGTCGATGATGTCTTCATGAAACTTTGAGAGTAATAATATCATTCTATCACGGTCCAAGCCCCATCATGGGCATCGTCCGCTTGTCTTGCTCAGGGCAGCTATCACCTGCAGACCCCGTCCTCAGGCCCCCCCCCCCCGGGCAGGGCAGGGCGGGGTGCCGGAATCATGGGCTTTGAAGCGCCTACGGGTCTCCTGCTACACGCGACTGCTACCTCCTGCGGAAATCGTGGGCATAGCTGCGGCCCAGCGGAGTGTCACGCCCTGACCGTCTCCAAGGCAGGTTACTGGGCACGCTTGCTGTGGTGTTAATCTCCGAAGTGCTCCCAAGAGACCAACCCCGCGGTCCTGGGCCTCCCTAGGGTCTCCTGCGCACCGGCAATCCCACCGAGTTCGTCGTGATTAGCCGTGCCGAGCCGGCCTGTTCCATGTCGATAGCAGTGCTATTTGAGAAATGACAGTTCTGATCCCAGCACGTATCTAGCTGGCCCTGCGCCCTACAGGGCGTTCCGACATTGTTCGGACAGCTGGGGCGAGCTAAGTTTATTAGATCGCCGGGTGGTTTTTTGGTTCGAATGAGCAGTCCCCCGGACGTAAAATCCAGCCAACCTCGATACTCAACAATTGGCCTCTGGACGATTGCATCGAGCTCGACTCACAGCAATAACTCAAGATATTGTAATACTTTACTTACTTTGAAGTAGACTTGACTACTCGAACCTTTTTTCCTGACTTTTCAGGCCCCAAAATTGGAGGTGAAAGTTGGGGTGTTTTTGTGTGAGTTGAGAGTTGGCCGGGTTTTACGTCCGGGGGACTGATGAGGTGCAAAAGAAAACCTTGCTTGCCAGACAGCACACAGGTCGATGCGTCCAGTCCCGCCGCTTGGCTGTCAGGGCCTGTCAGGCCTGTCACCGATAGGGAGCTGAGGGAGCTGAGGCATTGAGTGTTATAGTTTCGTGTTTAGTGCTGAGGCCGTGGTCGGCGCACAGGTACCTACCTAGGTAGGCAGTGTCAAGGTTAGGTCCAGCTGCCAGGCTGCGAGATTCCCACCGTATCAGCGTATTTACGATGACGCCGTAATTGGGTTGGATGGACCAGAGGGCGTTGTAGTTCTTAAAAACAAGGACTTGCGGCGAGGCTATCGACTTAGCCTACCGAGCGGCCTCCCGGATTGTACTGAGGCTGTTCACAGAGTCCCTGGTTAGTGCCTCCTCCTCAGCTGTGCCGGATGTTTACCCGCAGGTCTACTACTCCTTATTAGGACTCTGTACGTCTTCGAATATCGGACAGGTGGGGTCAGCCTAGGTGTTTATCAAATCCTGATGCTTCAACGCGACGCCGGGGTGCACGTCCGCAGGGTCCAGACAAGGCCTAAAAACTGCATGATCAACGACGTCGAACTGCGCCTGGCGATGTGACCAATCCTGCCGCCCTCGACGGGGCTGCCTCAGCTGTGATGGACTTTTTTCATTGGCCCTCGGTGGATGTGGCATTGTTGACTTTGGCGCATCACCTGTCTCTGTCGCACGACCGTGCTCTCCGATCCCGAGAATCGAGATGGATCACTTTCGTTCTTGGGATGAAGAGCTGCGCGGACAGCGGACCAGTGAGTTTTGGTGATTTAGTAGAGTGACTGTGGGTGGATGAGAGGGTCCATAATGGGCCTATTAGGATGTGGCGCAGCAAGTTTGAGATCTGCCTGTTCGCCATCCCGCCGTCCCTACCACGCCCGGAGCTGGAACCATTCCAAATGTTCACCAGTTCATGCACCCTGCCTGCCTGTGCACCACAAGAGCGCAGTGTGGAAGAATCCATGCCCGGCGGCCGGCCGCGAGGTTTGATGAAACCACCCTAGGCGTATTCGCACCGATGGCAACTTGGGAGCAACTTAGGGGGCTGTACGGTCGCACTCGCGCCGTCGTTGTTACCAGAGCGGCCCCCGAGGGGATAACAGAGATGCTAGGGCGGATGCTAGGGCCGGAAACAAGCTTTCCCTTACACCCTATCCCCAAACCTGCTGCAGGCCTGAACGGATCAGTGCAAGCGTGCCAAACCTCATTGCCCAGGTGCCTGCCTTGCATTGCCGCGCCCAGCGATAAGGTTTCCCTACACAACGTGACCGCGCGAAGATCATCTAACCTCACTTGGCCGGCGGACTAGTAGTATTCTTGGAACCTTGATCTGACATCCGCACCATCAGATGGCGTCGGCCGCAAGGGCATCACGGGCATTCCGTTGGGGGTGAGGAACACGCAGTGAAGAACCTGTCGGACCCGGGCTCTCTGGAATAGTATACGAGTGTTGTTCTTGTTGTGTGGTCGGAGGTGATCATTTCGTTCACTGGTGTCGGCGCATCCTTCACGCGGCGGTATAAGTACACTGACTGCCGCATGAATCATGGATTACTGAATGACTATACTAATGGCTTCATGTCAAGTAGTCAAGTCTGTTTCGGACAGAAGCTACCGAAAATTAGTCCATCTTCTATATCTACTAGCCGTGGAGGTGTCATAGTCTGAATGACAGGTCCCCCGCAGAGTCGTTTGGTTGGCTGTCCTGAGTCTTGGTCTGCCGGCGGACCTGAAGAAAAAGTACCGATACTTAGTCGGTACCGTGAAAAGGTCTGATCACCAGCGGCAATGGAGCCCTGAACCACACCATATCACCACACTGCCACAGACTGCTTCAAGAACTGTCAGCATACACGTGGCTGTCATTCAGTCAGGTCCCTTGCCTGCTTGCCCGGCGCCTGACACAATGGCTCTACCATCGGCAGCTCAGAAACCCAGCGGCATCAGGAATATGTGCATGTGCTGTGAAACTGCTCACCGCGGATGAACCTCGAGGGACCCCAAGGATCCTTGCCTCGCCAAGGAGACAGACAATCAAGGATCTCCATGGGTTGGACAGGGGATCCTACGCCAGACTCCACCGACCACGATCCTCGTTAGTGCCGGCTACTCACCCCTCGCCGTAGGGCTGAGAACGATACCGAGGCTGACCCTTGCGGGTGTGTCTTCTCGAACCCTCGGACAACCCCCCTCCCCCCCCCCAAAAAAAAGAACAAGACGCGTATCCAGCCTCGTGGGCCCAAGAGAGGAATGAAGGACAGGATTGACATGGAACGATGGGGCCCGCGACCCGAGTCGGCGTCCTCATTGTACCAGGCTCAGCAACAGACCGTAACGGTATGAGTCGAGTTGGGTCGGATCCCCCTCGTTGGTAAATTGTCTGAAGTAGAACCGCGCAGCCGTTTGGTCGACCACGCCTGTCGGAATCCACACGAAGATGAATCCTGCGATCCACCTGTAAGCACGATTTAGTCAAAAAATGTGCCCGAAGCGTGGTGCAAAAAAAAAAACAAAAAAAAAAAAACCCCCCCGAGCTCGCCAGCGGAGCCAAGGCCGCCCCCATCATGGTCGAGCGCTGTCACCGCCTGCCATCCTGCCGCGCGATGATGAGCACGTCGTTGGTCATGCATCTTGAACGGACGTTACCCGAGAATCTGGCGCGCCTGGGCGCACGTGGATCGGAGCGTGTTGCAAAGCTTTTGGGGTGTTTGGTGCCGGAGTGATTCCCCATCATGTACAGGAAGGGCTAGACAACTGGAACGGCCCCCAGCAATGGCATCACGCAGGAAGAGAAAGATCTCGTGTTCTTTGACATGCGCATTCGCCAATGGCGAGTCCTACAGAGGGTGCGCCCCCCCGCCCCCGGCAAGCGTGGGCTACGGAACGGAGGCTAAGGACCTCGGGAGTCCGAAAACAGCCTAAATATGTTGTTTTCTCTTTTTTTTTGGGGGGGGGGGGGACCGGTGCGGCGGCCGGCGAGCAATGTCTCGGGGAGAGCAGTGTCCTGTGCCGGTTTGGACGTTTTGCATGTATTGTACAAGTACGAAACAAACGGGCTGCACGCTGCAGCCATGTGGAGGTCGGGAAATGAAGTTGGGCGGCACGATGGCTCTCTGTCTTCGCATGCGCTTGTCCATCCGGCAACGATATCTCTGCGCAACGCAAGTGCGTGATGTGTCCGTCGTCAGCAACACGAGCAACAATCCTACAGGCGTCATCTGATTGCCTATCAGGAAAGCAGACGGTGTTTGTACGTGGAGTGGAGTGGAGTGTAGTGGAATGGAGGAATTGTGTGGATTTGGTTCCTTGGTTCAGCGAGGCCGGGGTCTTGAACACCTAACCCAGCGTGAGACGATTGTCGGATCGAGGCTCTCGTCATCTCGTCATCTCATCATCCGCCACGGTACACAGCAGCATACATAGGCTGACCTCATCTGTTGCTGGTCCGAACACGCGCAAGCCCAAACGCCGCCCGGCCGAACTGGGCACTGGGCACTGGGCACTGGGCACTGGGCACTGGGCAGACCTCAAGCAGCCTCGCGCAAGACTGGCGGTCAGATGAGGAGGCCCTGGGTGAGATGGGATATTTGGGGGCCTCAGATAGACCGTACTTTTGTAGGGTTTGCGCCATGTCTTCGGCTTGGCTGCGGAGCCCATGCGCCCGCCCCAATACTACCTAGTAAGCGCATTCAAATCGTAAAGGAAACGGAGTCGTGACAAGCTCGAACCGGTGACGTTCGCAGGGGACGTCGAGCCTGGGTTGATCCAAAAGAAAACTCGATAGTTCGAGACATTGACAGGTCTCGATGCGGACGCCGGCCCGGTCTGTGTATGACCTGTCCGATCCAGCGATGTACATTCGAAACCCTCGAGGGCAACACGGTCTTCACTCATGGCACGGCTCTCATCTGGCCGGCGGCCAACTTCATCCCGTGATGTCGCTGTATATGACAGAAGAGACCGAGCGCACAAATTGGGGGGGGGGGGGAGGGTCGGATGCCAAGGGCCCGCGCATCTGGCGCAGATCAAGCGCCCGTTAGTCATGTCAGTGCACCTCAACCGCCGCGTCAAGTTATAATTATCTCCCAGTCGTCCGATATGCGGCAGTTAGTCGATCTTAATATGTCCCTAGACATCTCCCGATGAGCACACCCAGTTGTGGTCGGTGCAGGTTGGGAAGGGAAAAAATCTCACGCCCCGCTTGGTGCAACAGTTGATCCTTGGAAATGGGCGCACTGCACTTTGTGGGAAAAAGAGAACATTGACCTGGCCCTCACAGGCCGTGCAATGCATGTCGCCGAAACATTGAGGGGGTGAGACACCGACGCCCCAGGTGGCAGGGCTAGTCCGCGCTCTGTAGGGCAGCAGAAAAGACACAATGATCTGTCTCGTCACGGGTTCCACGCTGCCGCTCGAGTTTCCTCGAATGCCCAGCACTCATCTGCCACAGGGCCACCCCGGGGTGTCTCGCCGTGTGTACAAACATCAAATGCTCTGGGCCCCGTCGCACAGCCCTCATCGTTCGCAAAAGGACCTTGGACGCTGCCGTCAGATCTCTTGCTGAGGTCTTGGGGCCATTCTTACCTTGCCAGGGCGTCGAACGATCAATACAAAGTACCGCCGGTACCAACTAGACATGCCATAATATCACACTCATCACGCTGGGCTCGGTCGTACCACAGCGTCCCCGCACATGCTCTGTCATGGCTTATTGCGTGTGCACTGTGGTAGGGCTGACTGCGCGGAAACAAGCTCGACGCGGCCGGACATGTGGAAAGATGATTTCCACTGCCGGTGCAAAGGTTCTCCCCACCCCAATACGGCTGTCTACTTACGCGAGCCCTGGGAGCCACCAACACCTCGAAACCAGATTAGTGGGAACGGTGGGGGCTTTGGAATTCCCAGCACAGCAGGAGACATGTACATACTGTGCTTGATTATTGTTTGCCTGGTTGCGGCGGAAATATTGCATTGGTTATAGCTTTGCATGCTAGATACTTACTTTCCCAGCAGCCCCGAGAACGAGCGCACGCGCTGGTGCGCCTGACGAGCTGGAGCCCCGAGCCCACAGAGTAGGGAGACGGGCGCGGCCATGCAGCGCATTGGTCGCTGCAGAGATTGGATTAGTATCAACGACCAGCGTGTGCCCTGAGCATGCTGCTGCCTGCCCGTGGAGAAAGAGGGGAGCTCGCTCTGCCGCTGTGGCTCTTCTTCTTCTTCTTCTTCTTCTTCTTCTTCTGCACTAGGTAGGGAGACCGTTCGAGAAGAATGATAACCACGTTGCGCAGTCGCGTTGTAGCCCTCGGCTGCCATGTGTGCCACGTTCTCTCGAGACTCCAACAACGTTTGAGAGGGAAAAGGGAAAGGGCTCGGTGGAGTGGTAGTGTTGCGTTGCAGCTGGTATGTATGACAGGTTGCGCTGGTTGTGGGTGATAGGCATTTCTGCATGAGTGATTGGCGAAGAGATGGGAGGGAAACTTGATGACATTGGACATAAATGAGGATGCTCTGCTGCGGCGTCACGCCCTGGTGCGACGCTACGAGAGGCAGACATGTGCGCCTCCGACTAGATACTATGTAGCAGTACCGCACCGCTCACCCAGTCTTAGTCGAGAGAACAGGGGGATGGACCCCTCCAGCCCCTCTCTCTTCAGCTTGGGCCCTCTGCCCTACAGGCTACAAGGATCATGGAGGGGATCAGCCCTGAAAGGCGATGGCGGGGGGGGGGGGCAAAGCCACAGGATGGTGTGTTCGCCTGGTGCTTGTGCCGTTGGATCAATGATGTCTTGGGTAGGACAAGAAGGTATGTACCTCGACTCTGCGAGCAGTGCATGTACATACCTACGTACCGAGCTCGCTTGAGTCGTGGGCGCCCCGGGAGAAACCGTCTCGCGCGCGCCCAAATCTCAGACTTCCCATGTTCCTTCGTCTCTCCGTGTATTTTGGCATTCCTGCCTTTTCTTCCTCATCTGGGCCAGTTTCCCAACGGAGTCTAGACGGAAGGACCGCACAGGTCGAGAATATGCCTGTCCTGGATTTTATGAGCCTCTTGATCGAAGAGTGTCTATTGAACAGCCTCAGCCCTTCGAACCTTGGCTCGCCCTTTTCTATGTCACAATGTCCTTGACAGCAGTTCAGCCACGCTTCCGGAGATTCATGGTCAGACCAACTGCAGGTCACTTGGATCAGCACAACCTGATAATGAAGTTCGCAGGTTTCATTCTGGCTGAGATGGACTTCAGAGACTGGATACACCACTACACAGTGAACCAAAAATCGTCAGCGCGATCGGGGTCTCACCATCGAAGAAAATTCAAGAGAAGAGAGAAGGGGAGAGAGAGCAGCAGAGTCATGTTACAACGGTGACTAGGGCAGCGATCACAGTTTAAAAGAACCCTGTTGTGAGAAGCAGCCCTGCAGCCTCCCCGGGTACAGATACAGTTCCTCATGTACTGTACGAAGTACCCGTACAGGACGGAGAGACAACCGTGGCCCGGGCTTGGGCCCCATGCTTCAGTTCCGTACCGAAGTATTAAGTGCGGAGTACATACAGGCTTCAAGGTTCTAATGTCGAGTTCTGAAGTGCCTGAGATGTCTCCAGGGCCCAGGGCTAAACCACATGTGGCACTATGAGAACCCGTCTAACCTACGATCCCTCCTCTCCTGGGTGTGGGCACTTGCTCTCCTCCAAGTTGCGGCGTGGACAGGAAAAGACTCGACATAAACACAGCCTGGCTCCTCCATTCGACATCACCATTGTGACCTCTGTACCTCCCACGTCCCTCTGTCTACTCCTGCGCCCGGGCCAAGTTGAAACTTTCCATGTCAGATTCTATATTTGCTTAATTGCGGGCTTTGTACTTTGTATATTTGCATTGTTGCAGTCTTTCCCCAACCGGAAGCATTCTGCTCTGCTCCGTCGAACCACGCACACCCCGTCAGTGTCGGAGTCAGTGTCAGTGTCCAGGACGACGAATATCACAATATAAGTCAACTTGGCATCCGATCAAAGCGAACTCAACCGCACTCCTTCCAAAGAAAACGAAACGACGTATGCGTCGAAGCAGACGATCCCCCACCTGATGCCCCTATTAGCAATCTTTGCCTTTTGAGAGAGGAAAGAGACGCCGACGGCTTGTCTGGTTTCACTAGGACAATTCTTGTTCTTTCTTAATCGTGGGTCTCTTCGCATCGACTCTTGGGGACAGGACCAATGCGGCAGCGCGGCCAAGTCCGACTCCAAACGCTGGGACTAATTTATCACCAGCCTCAGCAGCCTCGCGACAACACGACGATCTGACCTCGACCCCCCCCCCCCCACACGATGGATATCCGCGGCGCTCGAGCAGCGCCACGCGATGCTGTGCCTCCGATTATATCCATAAATGACGACTCCCAAAGAACGTTCGCGCGTGGTCCCTTCGGCTCTGGCTTTGGGTCGATGTCTGGGCCTCTGGGGATTCCAAATGCAGACTCCGGCGACGCCCCTCCTCCTCCGCTCCCCCCGCCGAGATTCGTCCCCGTCGATGGGCCTCAACCTGACCATGTCGACTTTTACGGCCGCCAACGAAAAGAATCGTACGCTGAAAGTTTGAACCACTTTGGTGGGAGAAGCGAAAGCAATTATGGCAGTTTCGGGCACAACTGGAAACCAAGAGCTGAGCAAGATGATCTGCCCGATTATAGACGAAGAGACAGCGCTGCCACCCCAACTGGGAGGGATGAAGGCTACTCAAGTTTGTCAAGTTATGCTTCCTCAGGGTAAGATCCATACCCCCTGACCGCCGGTCAAGAAATCATGAGGATTCTTGGGGAGTTTCTGGTCTCTAACCTCACCTCACTTGCAGTGCCCGAGACAGAGGCGGTCCTGGCTTTGGTCGTCTACATGAACATTACCAATTAGGTTCGAGCGAGTCGTATGACAGCCAACAATTGAAAAAGCTCGATGCGAGACGGACGCTGGACAACAGGTCACCCCCTCGCGGCTCTGCGCTGAGCGCGTCTATGCGGTCTGTACAAGAAGGTCCCACACAACGTCGACCGTCCGGACGACCACCACCCTTTCAACTGCCACAGCTCTCCCTTCCGGCAAGACCGAAGCCACACTTGGTACTCGAGTCGGATAGGTTCACCGAGACGCCGCTCAACTCCGCAGTCTCTCCCCGCAGCACCACCTTTGCGCAGATCACTCGACCGCTCGAGTACAGGTCGCCCATCGAGCCGTTGTCAGCCATTGAGTTCGACCGGAGCCCCTTCTCTAACAAAAACAGGCGACAAAACTCGGGGCCGCTCCCGGAGGAGCTCACCCCGGCCGACAGCTATGATCACGAGATGGAGTTCCCCATGGAGGAGACGAACCGCCTGCGCCACATCCACATCGACGACTCGGGCCGCCACTCGCGCATGAACAGTATAACCTACGACAGCCCAGCAGCACCGAGCCTGAAGCGGCGAGCGTCCAGTCCTCCTGGTGACGACTTCATGGTACGCCACGTTTCGAGCCAGAGCGACCTGCTCCGCCGCCGCGAGGGCGCCTCCAGGGGCAGCCCGGCGCCCCGGCTGTCCGTGAACCCACCCGTGCCGCACGGCAGCATATCGTCGATCTCCTCCGGGGACCGGAGCGGCAGCCTGGGGGGCCTGAGCACCGCGACGAGCATGACATCCTCGCTGTCGTTCGGCGGGGGCAGGAGGTCGCCGATCGGGCTGTCGCCCTCCGGGATATCGCCCACAGAGGTGGCCTGTTCGCCCTTTGCCACGCCGAACTCGATCAACCTGAGCCCGAGATCTACGATTGTGCCGCGTGCTGCTGCGCACCAACGCGGCCCCAGCGATGCGAGGAACATGGCCAGCCCCAGGAAGCTGACGGAGCCGACGCTGCGCATTGGCGGTGGGGTTGGCAAGATACAGGGTACTTTTCACATGTGCGACTGCTGTCCCAAGAAGCCCAAGAAGTTTGATACGTACGAAGAGTTGACGTGAGTATATTACTGTCACCTGTCCAGTCTCCCTGTACGAGATCACGTGCTAACTGTGCCTGGATGCCCCAGCGCTCACGAAGCAGAGAAGCAATACGAGTGTAGTTATTGCGGGAACCGCTTTAAGAACAAGAACGAGGCAGAGCGACATCAGAATTCACTACACGTGCGACGACACTCGTGGTCATGCTCGGCGCTCTCCAGCTACGACAGGGCCTTTCACGAATCCACGACGAGGCCCGGGGAGGCTGACACGTGTGGGTACTGCGGCGAGGAGTTTGCGCGGTCGGGGGCCAGCCTTGCTGGGCACGGGCGGAACGTGACGGATCAGGACTGGGAGGAGCGCATCCAGCATCTGCAGAACCAGCACAAGTTCAGGGAGTGCAACAGCTCCAAGAAGTTTTTTAGGGCGGACCACTTCCGTCAGCATCTAAAGCACAGCCACGCCGGGACTAGTGGGAAATGGACCAACATGCTGGAGAATGCGTGCATGATGGAGGAGGAGCCACCACAACCACCCTCAGCGAGGTGAGAAAGGCATGGGCTGGCGGCTAGCGGAGGCTCACATACATAATGTCATCACGGGATAAGGCCATAACTTTTCCAGGCTGGAAGACCGCCCATTGTGGCACAGCAGTGACCTGCTTTTGTGGTGGGGTTCAGTGTGGACCCAGCGTCTGACAATGCAACGCTCAACACTCCTAAATTGCCGAAAGGATGGCTCGGAAGTCTTTAATCCAGCTGAACAGTTCTGGGGCAGCAAATGTGGGAACCTGGGCCTCAGGTCACTCTGGCAGTCAGGTCAGGCCGACTTGATGCGGACGCAGATGACCTGTCGCCAACCTGGGGAGCTCTCAACCGGTACGGCAGCGTGCGGCGCATGTACCGAGCAGTGCTCTGCAGCCAACGGAAACTCGAGGACCCTGTCATCGCCACGACGGTCTCCAATGTGCAACATTGGGGCGATTCATGCCAGTGCATGAGCGAACATGAGGTCTAACCCGCAGTCGTCTGCTCGGACAGCCCATCGATGAGCCCACCTTGGGGGAAGGGGGGGGGGGCCATCGGCGCCGCGATGTTGGTTACAAAAAGGCGGACTGTTGGCACAACCGAATTGAATCAGGATCCCTGCTCGCCACGGACAGCGCGACGTCTGGGGGTGCGGATACGATTCCCATGTCAATGAGCGGTCTTGATGTGGTGATTCCGCCCCTGGTGGGTGGATGCAACGTGCCGCAAGGCCCGCTGCCTACTGTCGGTCAAAAAAGTACTCTTTTGACGCCTGGCAGGGCTGGCAACGGAGCCTTTTTCATGGAGCCTGGGATCGAGGCGCTCTTGCATGGAGTAGGTAGACATGGAGCAGAGGAACAGCTGCTCGGCCTGTCATCAGTGATGGGAACAGACCCGCACCACCAAGATGACACCCCCCCTGGAAACTCTGGCAGCCGAAGGATTCGTGGGCCCGCACAAGACCGTTGAGACGAGAAGAACCATGTCTGCATGTTCACTGGAGGCGCGGGCTACCTGGCTAGCGGCCACTCTATGCCGGCAGCAAGCTCAGATGGCTCATCCTCAGACGTCAGAGACCCTCTTCCGGCCCAGTCCAGGAGGCGTTTGTGGTAGCAGAGATTGAGAGAATAGAGGGGCCTTTTGTGAAGGATTCGGCCTTCGACCCATGGCAGAATGAGTTACGGACCAGAAACCTAATTATGCATGTGGGCATCCCTAGGCGAAGACTTTGATTCAACTCACTGTCTAATAATAATAACCTTGCAAAAATTTCATATGTGTGTTGTCCTAGTACTAAAAGATTCATCACGAATCAAGGCCATGCGGAAAACATACATGAACGACTGTACCCATTCGTATCCCACATCTACCGAAAGAGGGTGGGTCGGCCAACAGCCCTACTGCCCTACTAACACCTAACATAGTACACTTGTGCTCCTGACGTCCCGACAAATCAAAACGTGGCTGGCTGAAAGCTTCGCCCGCTCTGTCGTGCCTGGCTTCCTGTCTTGCCCAGGATTGGAGAGCTGGGCCCCTGCTGGTCTGCCAGCTCCCGATGGCTTGGAGCACGAGAGGGCAAAAGCCGTGCTCGGTCCACTCAAGTTGTCGAGATCCCAAAAACGACAGCCCTGCCAGAAGAACCGCGCGGTCGTCCGTGGGAGGAATTGACCAGGTGGTTCTCATGCGTGGTTTCCCCTTGTTCGCAATAGCCGGTCACATCACGCCAAACGGGGGCAAGGCATTCTTTCAGAGAGGACACTGCACAGCGGGCTCGATATGGTCTGGTCGGCTGAGAAATTGGGTGGCGTCGGCAGCCAGCAGACGAGAATTTGCTCTTGGCTGGCCTCGGCCCAGCTCCAGGCATAGGCAGAGAGCACCGGTCGATCCGAAGCGGATCGTAATATCGCAAGATTGCGAAACCGGCCTGCTTGGCACTTGCAGGTTGGCGTTGTGACCTCGGGATGCGTGTCGTATCGGTGCGGGTTTGGTAGGGGAAAAAGTCCTGCGTACTGTCGCGACGGAGTACCTAGGTGTGTACGCAGTTCAGTATACCCGTGGATATCTGCTAGCATTGAATAACTCCGAGTCTGTAAAATATTCCGTCAGGAAACGGTCCTTCGAGATATGAACATCGTCTTGCGAGGAGCATGTCTATCGAGTTGTCCGTTCTTAAGTGGCATCTAAAGTTCGTCGAGATGGTAGAGGGCCAGCTGGAGAGGCAGAAGCGTCTGGAAGAACCACGAGCCATCTGGCTCGCGCATATCAAATCTGCCATTCCTTTTGGGACAGCCTACCCAGGTATAATTCCCTTTCCACTTGGCCCGGTTTGACTTGCTTGCTTCGGTGCGATCAATCTCGCCAAGGCATCTTGTTGTCTACATGTTAACTGTGAAAACGGATACTCAGACTTTCCACGACTCTTCGTTCCCCTTGAAAGTTCTGGTTGCGGCGCATCGATCGATAGACATCTTTGATGAGGCCTTGCGAGGTTTCTTTGGTGTTGCTTTGAACCAGAGGGCGAGTGTACACCAGATAGCTGCGAACACCGCACTCCCAGGGGGCAGCGCGTACCATGACGGCTGCCATTGGGTATCTCTCAAGCGTGCAACGTTCAGGTCCTGCTCTATTCCTATGTTGATACCCTAGGGTGTGCATCCAGACAGTCACCGTGCGAGAAACCTGTCGAAGTATATTGGTGTGCACTTATGTTCATGCTGTTAAGTGCGCTACATGGCGAAGGAGCGCAGCCCTGCACTATTCGTCACGGCTGTCCTGCCCCGCCGTCTCTTCTCATTTCCTGGCAGATTGGGAGAGAAGAACATCATATTTGAACCCTCTTGAGATAGATCGTATTTCTTTTGATGGATCTCTAAAAAGTCAAAATACGCTTCGAGCAGCTTGTCGGGGCTGTATTAGAACACTTCCAAAGTTCTTACCCAGAGATTCGTGAATCGCATCCGCATTAACCAAACTTCTCAGTGACAGCCCCGAGAGGTAGCCTGCCAAATCTTCGGACATCTGAAAAGGCCTAGATCGATGGGATATGGGTACTTCCCGAATGAACGGTCGGGGCGTCGGGAAGGATTCAGCGTGGGGATGAAGGATTCGCTCTCAGAGCGATTTCGGTGTACCCTCGGTCCCGACGCTCACAAGTGGTCCGTAGACTCCAGGCACCAGGAATACTTCATTGATACAGTGCTTGGATGCGGGCTTTCTTCTTCTATTTGCATTTCAGTTGCTTCGGGTTTCCGAAGTCACACTGCCGCAATCAGGCAAGAACCCGGTGTCAAATCTCGAATGCATAGAGAAATATTGTAAGCATACATGTCGGGGTACTACAAAATGTACAGTTTTCAGTAGCTCTCGGAATTTCCCACTCAAGTCAGATCACCGTGCGAGGGTAGAGTGATTCACTGGTCGACTCTGCTTCTCAAGTCCAAAATGCAAACTTGGACTAAGCAGGATACTGTAAAGGCCCCAGTGCGCTGGTCCAGCCGGGTGGGTGTGGTAATGAAATACAAAGGATGCCTACGTAGGTAGATTTCCATAGCTTCTCTGCTGCATTGTGGATACATGCCTCCACGATGCAGCTCTCTGCCTTGTACGGCCGGGACCTAGTGTTTTGACCCATCCCCAGAACAAATGCACTCTATGAGCTGGGAAATGCCACGAGTCGCTCACCCTCGGTGACGCACTCGTACATTCGAGCGGCGACAATTTTGAAGCCCATGGCAAGGCAGCTGTGGTCTAATCTTGATCAGTGCCGCATCCGATGCAGTCAGACAGAATCCTTCGGCTAGGCTCGATGAAGTCACCAAGGAGAAGCCTACGGTGGAGCTCACAACTGACACATCTGATGGTGGCTGCGGCTAAACACCGTGGCTCTCTGGCAAAAGGACCCCCGATCTGTACTTACAGTGCATGATCTTGGCCCCGACCAACATCTCATTTAGTCGACGTAAGGAGCCGATCCACAGGGTGGAAGACTTCGGCCTGCTCGAGCAATCTTGCCCTGCTCCAGACTCTAGTCCGATCAATGGCCAGGATGCAAGGACATTAACATACCTACGTGTCACGGCACAACTAGGCGGACTGTAGGTTCATGGAAATGACTTGTTGTTGCACGAAGAGAGAAGAGAGAGAGACTAGCTAGAGCAGCGCCGGCGGTTCGCCGGCTCTTATAGTTATCATACAAAGTGGGTCTTGTGGTCCACTTGGTACCGTGACACTACGTAGGCATTTGCATATCTTTCGACTCAGATTTACATGATCTGGTACTAGACGTTCCTGTAAGGCTCAGGTGCACAGTCAGATCTTCACAGAGTTGACAATACCCTTGGAAGAACAAAATAGAAAGAGAAAGGGCGCGAGGGGGGGGGGGTGGGTTTCCTTCGCCGTGAAAGGCTTCGCGTAGGAGAAGTGCCAGCTTCGGGTGATGGGGTACTTTTAGTAATACATATTGACATGCAGCCTTGCATTTCCGAACTGGAACCGCACCAAGGAACCTGGTTCCTGTATGCATAGGCAGACCCTCTAGGTACAGTACCGTATTTGTTGCTTGCTGGCGTAACGGGCATTTGGCATTGGTTTTGTACTGTATTGTGTTGTACAATAGTAACCCCAGCTTCCCAAAGGGTTGGCTCAGCCCTACGGACTGGAGGCATGGTTTAGCCTCGTCCTAAGCCTGGTCTGGGCTATTTTTCTGTGCCGCCTGGTAGGGCTGGATCCAAGTTGGATCCAAGTTTTTTTGGCCCCCAACGCAAGAAGCGGCTGTTTGGGGAGGGAGGTGTTCATGCCGCCTCCAAGGACTATGTTCTCAAGTACCCTACACGGCAGCTTTGCGTAGGGAGTACCTGGCCCGTGCCCACCCAGCTGGCCAGGTAGGTACTGTGGTACCCAAGTACGGCCACACATACCCCGCAGCGGACCAAGGCCAACCTTGAAGCGGCATCTTTCAGGCATGTCGTGGGGGCCAAAAGTGCGGGGCAGAGAATTCTTAGTCGCCTCCTGCTTCTTGCTTGCCAGCCCAGTGAAAAGAAAACGTCCATGCAAAAAGTACTGGCCGTGACGGTTTGCACTGCAGTTGTGAGGCGCATCTCATCAAACAACACAACTGCAGCATTTCACCTGCACACTCCACTTGTGACCCCGTCTCGCATGCAACAGGACCCATCGCCCATCGCCATCTCCCGTCGCACTGGCCCTGCCACTGCCGTTTTGGACAGCCCTCGTGGAGCAGATGAGTCAACGAATCAGATCTCTCGTCTCTCGTCTTGCTATTCTGATCCATCGAGGCTACCACACAGACTATGCCAGCGCCGGATGAGTCAGGCCGCGGTCAATTTGCAGTCGAAGCAGCAGCACAGTCAACACAACAACAGGTAGAGCAACAACAATCATCGCATGCATCGAAACCCGCACCCGCAGCCACAGCCACAGCCACATTAGGGCCCAGTATCGAGTTTGACAACATCGCCACGGCCATCGACAGCGACAGCGACCAAGACCTCGACGACGGCAGACGGGGAGACGGAGACCAGGATACCGACAGCGACGTCACGTGCCTGTCGCCCGCGTGCTGCTCACGTTTCGAGGCTCTCACGGGGCTCGACATCCGCTCCATCAAGCGCGAGCTCGAGGCCAACAGGCGCACAGCAGACCCCGGCGACAGGGACGACACGCAACCGGGGCAACCTTCTCCTTCTTCTTCTTCCTCTCCCTGTTCAAGCCCCCTGACGGACCGCTGCCACGGACGTTCGGCCTTTGAGGGTGGGCCAGACCACAAACAGCTCCACGTCCTCGAGCAGAAGGCCATGGCCCTCAACCGCGTCGAGGGCCCCGACGAGCTGTACGTCGGCGGCATCTTTGCCCTGCGGCGGCCGGGCTCCATGGAGGCCAAGGGCGTCACCCACATCCTGAGCATGATCAAGTACAGCTTTGTGGACTGGCAAGGCTTCGAGGATCGCTATGTCCACCTGAGCGTGGATATCGATGACGTCGACGATGAGGACATAGTGGTGCACCTGCCGGGCGCAGTGAGATTCATCGAGAGGGGACTAAGTGGAGGCACAGGCGAGTGGCCCCGTGGTACAATCCTGCCTGGCTCGAGGTCCAATCCACAGGCCAAGGAGGATGGGACCGCCCGGGGCGACCGGGGGGAGATGCGGAGGGGCTCGCTGCCCGAGAACGAGATGCGGGACCTCTCGCTCAAGGACGATGCAAAAGTCGATCCCACAAAACCCGGCGCGGTCTTTGTGCACTGCGCCATGGGCAAATCCCGATCTGTCACTGCCGTCGTCGCCTATCTGCTCTGGAAGTATCCGCACCGCTACGGCCTCACCCCGAACGGCATGAAGCGGCCCGACGAGGACACCGCGCGCGGGGCCGTCCAAGCTGCACTCGACTGGGTCCGCAGGACGCGCGAGATCGCCGAGCCCAACCCGGGTTTCATGAAGCAGCTCGAGTTGTGGGTCAGGATGGGCACGCCGGCAGACGGCGACGACGCGGTCGAGCGCAACGGCACCTATCAGCGGTGGCTGTGGGAGCGGGAGGTCGAGGAGAGCGCCAGGATCGGCAAGAAGCCCGACTGGATAATATTCGAGGACGAGACCGAGGCGCCCAAGAAGGACAAGAAGGGCCCGGCGGACGGCGCCGAACCGGGAAGGGAGCTCCGCTGTAAGAAGTGCAGACGCGTCCTGGCCACGCAGCAGTTCATCATCCCGCACCAGAAGGCCGCGGCAGGCAAGCAGAGCTGCCCGCACCACTTCGTCGAGGCCCTGTCCTGGATGAGACCCGTCCTCGAGGCGGGGGAGCTGGACGGGAGGCTGGTCTGCCCGAATGCCAAGTGTGGCTCGAGCATCGGCCGGTACGCGTGGCAGGGCTTCAAGTGTAGCTGTGGTGAGTGGGTGTGTCCCGCCTTTTCGCTCGGTGCGAGCAAAGTAGACGAGATCGTCGCGAGAAGGCAGGGACCAGGTGATGCCGGCGGAGGAAGCGCGGAGTCCAGGGCCGCCGCGATGGGGATCCGGATGCCTCCTGGCAAACAGAACCTCTGATCAAGGACATCATTGTCGCCACTTTTCACTGTACGACTGGGCTGGCCATCTTGCATTTGTCGCGATAGAGCGGCCATGGTCGCAAGACGATAGAGTTCAATAGCAGGCATGCATCCTGGGCCTGATGCGGTCAAGCTCTTCCTGTCTCAAATGTTGCTGATGATCTTCACGTATCCGCAATCCAACGTTGCTACGTAGAGTTGCTCCTACAAAAGTACCCTGTCATATCCTCGGTGGTTTTCGCGCCGCCCGCGGCACCCATTTCTTTTCTTTTCTTTCCAACATCACACAGGGATCTTACCAAGTGGGTTTTGCTCGGTAGTTGCCTCTGTTGGAACGTTGCAGACTTGGAGCTGCCTGAATCCTCCCGTCCCGCGCGCATCGCAACGCGCCCCGTTCTGGCTATGTTCCACGCTTGCCCATCCTACCAGTCGACAGGGGAGGTTGCCTCACGATTGAAGCCTGCGCTGTCTGTTTCCGTGCGCCCACAGGTGATAGGAGATCCCTCGCTGCTCGTCGAGTGATACATGTCGTCTCCGAGGCGCTGAGCTAAGCCTTCTCCTTCAGGTCCTTTGCTTCGGTAGGCAAACGGCCTTCGGCAGGATCCTCGGATGGTGATATAATTAACCTGCGCTTCATCTGAGCTAAGAACGGCCCACCATGATCCTCTGACCGCTGTCAGGTTCAGCACTTGCGCGTTGTGGCCCTCTCATATAGACCCCGTCTGCGGAGCATTTCATACCAAAGATCTTCACGAGGCGGAGACGAGCGGCAAGCCAGGTATAGCGTACGGCCGGGAACGGGGGTTGAGAGGGGTTGAGATGGGATTCGTAGACGCGAGCTCGACGTCCGACGTGTGTCCGGTCTCAGGCATATGATCCATTGCAAGGCAACAGCTGGTTAGTGGCAAGCGATACATATATCCAATTCTCCAGCAGAATCAATAAAACATGCTGCCGCTCTAGCCGCAGGGGGAAGCTTGCTACATTTTATTTCAAACAGACCGTACAGTGCCCATAGGACTCCCTATGTACCTAGGTAATATGATAGCCCGAACGCGGTCACCAAATGGAGGAGTTTTTTTCCCCTTTTTTTCTTCTTCTTCTTCTTTTTTATTTAAAAAAAAAAAAAAAAAAACCCTAGTTCGTGGTACATTGCAAATGGCGGAGCAGGAGCGTGTATCATTCGCCTCGCAACACCGGATTTGTATCAAATATTGACCCTCATGTAGATGCACACAGCCTTGGGGGCTGCAACGTGTCCATGGCCGCCGCCTCGTCTATCTTTGGCATCAATCTGGACCCATGGATCGCACGTTGATGTTGCTTCCCTTGCGCGAACGAGAACGACAAAAAGGCACCTATGCGATGAGATGCTTCAGTAAACCGAGCGACGGACACTGGTCTCGTGGTCTTAGTCTCCGCGAGCCGTGGAGTATCTTGCATGAGTGATCTGCCCGCTCATCCTTCGGACCCCAGGGGTGGGACCCAATCTCACCCCGTCCCCCCCCCCTCTCCCCTCCCTCGCTGGTACGCGGTGAAGAATCTGTACAGCCCAGCTGTGTACAGGTACTTGACATCCTTATTCATCCTCCTGGGCGATCGGCGGGGGATAAATTCGTTCAAAGTCGGAATTTTGACAATGCAGCACTTGTTCAAGATGGGAGTTGAAGAGACGGACCACGGCAAGTTGGAGCCCTGGGGTGTAACACCAGACACTTCCAGCCTGCCAGCCCGCCTTTTGGGTTTAAGCGAAGGATTCGATTGTGAATTTGTGGGAGTCAGTCGGTCGACCTGGGAATGCCCCGACTGGCTCAATTTACGATGTGCGTTCACACCGTCTGGGCCCGTCTGGGCCCGTCTGAGTAAGACCATTCCTGGAACTCTGTCCACCACAGGAACAGATTTTTGCCCTGTTCCTGTTGGCACACACGCATGGATCCCTGATGCGGCCACCCAAACGGCCCTGTAGCTATGTATAATATGACGCTTTTCTGTGCTGCGCGTTGGTTCCGTTGGCGGGTGTGATACGGATGACCGCGTTAGAAGGCTGGCTCTACATAGTACTACACTGGCGCTGGGTGGTGGGCACCTTTGGTGCTTGCATCGCAGCATCTGATGCACTAGCAGGACCAACATGTGCATATTCGCGCATAGTAGGTCTTGCCAGGAATCACATCATGCTGCAGAGGGGCGTTTATTTATTGGAATCCATACCAGTAATGTATCAGTCAGACAACACCAATGCCAGCACGCCCAGACGACCCCAGAAGCAGGAGTCAACCGGTCAA
Organism: Dendrostoma leiphaemia; assembly: GCA_026120015.1. Classification (NCBI taxonomy): domain Eukaryota; kingdom Fungi; phylum Ascomycota; class Sordariomycetes; order Diaporthales; family Erythrogloeaceae; genus Dendrostoma; species Dendrostoma leiphaemia. The sequence goes on along the minus strand of JALRMF010000157.1, from coordinate 60,927 downwards.
GGGCTTGCGGCCGCCGCATAGCTTGGGCCTGTGGGCAGAGTTCCCCAAACGGGCCGACGGTATTGCCCAGGAGGGGTGGATGGGTTCAAACGAGCATGCAGATATCACCAAACTTTGGTGCCACCTGCATGAACCATGCAGGTGTGCTGCCACATGCATTTGCCGTTTCTAGTCGCTGAGGTAGGGCACAGCCTGCAAAGTACTTCGCAAAGTACTCCACAGGGTCATATGCATAAAAGTAGAGCACAAACACAAAAGTATCAAGACTAGTAGGTATATCAGACAGTGTTAATGATATCAGACAGTGTTAATGAGAATGATAACGTTTGCTTTCTGACTCTTGATGCTGTCGGGCTGCAGTCACGTCGGAACAACGGCAACGCAGCGGGTAACTAGGCGTACATATATGTACTTGGCAGTTTCATAGTACGATGCCCCTTCATGCAGTAGATGAATCAGCACTGAGCAGCTACCACCTTCCTCTTGTACGCAAGACATCGAGATGAGTTGACCTGTGTCTGGGCCAGACCGCGTTGGTCCTCATCTCACTTCCGAGGACTGTCCTTTGGTTCTCATGTCCATGAATTGTGTGCGAGATGAAATGTTGATAGACTAACTCAGTGGAACCATACATAACTTGAAGTGGTGTCTTAACGTGAAGTGGTTATTAGATTCTGAACCATATGGAACTTTGAATACGATGCGATGGTATCTAAGCCTTACCAGCCTCGCCCGAATATTTGCAGTCTTCCTGTTCCGCCCAAGAATGTCATGTCATACGCCGCTGCCTTCATTGAAATAAAACATTCTTTTCAATCCCACCAGTCATCAGAATTACTTGCTTGGAGTGTCTGGACCTCGTGAGACCGGGACGAAGTGAATCGACTATCCTTCCAGCGTAGCAATCTCGATCTCTTCTTTTCTACTTGCTGTCCCTTGGCTTCAAAAGTAGAGATCCGCAACACTCCTCTTTCCCCGGCCGGTGATGGGTCTTGCGTCTTCGGTGCCATCCTCACCGTACCGATCCTTGCCTTCCATGGGCCCCTAGTCTTCGCGAGAGATTCAAACTCGAAGCCGGGCGATAGGGCATCATCCACGCGGCGTGCGCTTTCCCCTCGAACGTTTGCAAGCCAGGCGATGGATATCCGCTTCATGTACACATCCCGGAGACGTTGCAGGTGTAGTACACCTCGCGTGCAGTCCATCATGGTGTCGTTATCTAGAGGGCGGACGAGGGTCGGTGCGGCGTCGTCTGCTTCGGCGTCTGGTGGCATCCAGTCCGGCCCGGGGCGGTCCTCGCCGTCGAGGTTGGCGATGTCGACCTGCGGGTCGAGGTCACAGCGGACGGCACTGTCGCGCGCGCACAGGAACTGCTTGTCGTGGCCGGAGCGGCGGGACGCGTTCTCCAGGAGCTGGATGTCGATGACGCCGGCGATCCTGAGCCCGTGCTGTGTCCAGAGGGCGTGGGCGACGCTCCTCACGTCCCAGACACACTTGTTGACCCTCGGGTCCTCGAGCAGAGACGCGAGGTCTAGGCCTGTCCTGCTCGATGCGGCAAAGGCGGCATAGCTGAGAGACAGCACGTCGATGATGTAGATCTCGTGCAAGGGGTGGACGAGGATCGTGATGAGAGAGATGCTGCCGGTGTCGCTCGGGTTATCCTTTTCAATGTCCAGGTACAATGTGCAGTGCGTGGGTATAGAACTCAAGAATCCCCGGAGTTCTGACACCGTTGACACCAGGCTCGCGCCGAAGACGACCATGTTTGTTTCGTTTCGAGCGGGAACAGAAGCTTGGATTGCCAAGGTCCGAGTCCGTCGTCGACATTCGGCCGGGTCCAGCTGACGCTGATCGAGCCTTTTATGTCCCCCTTGTGAATACTTGCTTGGACGCCTTGGCCACCACTAGATGATATCTGCATGATGTGACGGTTGAAACCGATGCGGAAGTTAAAAACTCCCCGAGAGAGCAAGAATGCCTTAAACAACAAGCTTTCTTCCGAGTCTGGTACCTGAAAACGAGGGATCAGAGCTTAAGCGACGCTTGGGGCGGTACCATTGTGGGAGCATGACGGGGCCTACGACGCAGACTTACTGAAATGTGCGCACCCCAATCGACCTTGATGTAATGGCATTCAATTTTCACAACTTTATCAACACCTAAGTAGTCTTCTTGATCTCCTAACGTGCTGTAGGATGGCTTCAAGATACCTATGTAAACACTCTTGCCACATGATTGTGCTCTTGATCTCCGTGATCGAGTCTGTAAACGCGCTCCCGGCCTCACCTCCCGGCAGAGGACTGCCATCCGAAAGCAAACGCCAGGCAACCCACAGACCTAGCGACAGCGGAATCACACTTTCCTTTCGATCTGGTTGACTCGCACGGAGCTTATGCAAGCATTCCAAGATTCGTCTCAACATCAGCTAGGGGTTTCCGATTCTATGATCATGGCCCTAAGGCTTGTCCGAGAGGACCTCTTCTATCCTGTCGGATGATGGCTTTCCTTCATAGTTTGAATGCAGTCGGCACTTTTCGGGGGCTTGGCTTTTCTCATGCAACCAGAAGGCAGATTCGTTGCGTGAGTATCAACAGTTGATGTCTGGTGTTTCCATGACAGCTAAACTTTGCCCTGTCTGGCCGACTTACCCCGAGCCTTGGTGGTAGGCGATCAGGGATACCAACCTCGACCATGCTGTTCGTCGTCTGATGTTCGTTCAGCGTGTTGCGTGGAGCAGTCCCAGATATATTGAGTGCTACCTAGGTAGTCTTTAATGAACTGACGAATACTACCTAATCACGCACATGAACAGATCTCTCCTTTGCAATCATCGGGGGCTCCTCTTCCGATGTCACCAAACTGTTTCCTACAATGGGATGGCTTTGAGCTACCATCTTCCTTGAGCATAGCATTGGTCAAACCCAGCCTAAAGTCAGGAGGGATGGGGTCGAAGACTCGAAAACGGCTTATCCGGGTCGGTGAGAATGGCCAACGGGCAGCCAGCGACGTCCAGCATGGAGATAGCCTCTACTCGTGCGCGAGACGCACGAGAAACACGGAGAACGACGTTTCAATTTGGGGTTCGAGCGAACGGCTATGGGCAGTAAACTTTTGTGCCTGGGCCGCCTGGGCAGCCGAGGTAGCACGATTGCTTAGAGAGCACCCTGGTTTCGAACGAACACTTCCAAGGTTATCATTGGCACAAGATCGCATATCATACCCATATGCCCAGGTAGTCATGAGAGTGCACAAGCATGAGGTGATTAGATGGGGGCATCTTTTCCATACCGCTGTCTGCGCCTCAGGTCCCGAAATCGCGGGCCGAACAATGTCAACTGATCCCTTGCCACTGGTGAACGCTGTGCCATGCAACATTTCATGCATCTGGATCGGAAACCGATGCAATCAGTGCCTCCCTATGTTGGTCCCCAAACACCTCGCAGTTCTATCTTCTCCTCCCGACGCCGCCGCCACCACCGGCTCGTGCTCCAGATGACCCACCTCCCGAAGACTTGCTGTCGTTCCCACCAGTTGCTTTTCCCTTTGCCTTCGTTGCCGCCCCGGTCACTTTGTTGCTCACCGGATTGATAAGCAAGTTTGCCAGGGCTATCTCGACAAACTGTCGGGCATACATGGTGCCCACCATTCCCTTGGGCTGGAAGCTTGTTTTGGACACCAGGAAGTCCGTCACGGCGGCAGCGAGACCGACAGCTATCGTCTTTGGGATTCTCTGCTTCCACGGGATTTGCGTTCCAACCGCAACCTTGACTGCTGCGACGGCGGCAGCATCGAGGCCGACCTTCTTGACCTGTGCCATATCTACCCCCTTCGTGATCCTCTCCTTGAACGTCTTGTACCACGCATCGTCCATGTCAGCGGCTCCCTTGTATGAAGTAGATCCGCCCTTGCTCTCTTGCTGGCTGCTCTCCCTGCGCGCGTCGTCACGGGTGCCCGATCTCCGCCTTCGGGACCTGACTGGAGAGGTTTGCGACTTGAGCGGCAGATCTTGAGCTTGGGGGTCCGTCGAGCCGGCGTCGGACAGGATGTCAGAACTCGAATCCCTCCGTTTGTACCGGGAAAGACTTCGAATGCGATTGTGTGAACGGTCCGGGGAGGTTTGCCAGTCCTCGCCCTCGGACTGCTCGGACGGTATGGGGGAGAGCGTCCGGTGACGTGGGCGTTGCCGGGACTGGGACGAGTCGGAGTACCGCCGAGAGGATGACGAGTGTCGTCGGGAGCGGTCTCGCTGCAATCTGGGATCGCTCGACTCGCTTTCAAAATAGTCATCGGAGCGGCGGCGATGTGATGCAGAGCCTCGCCGGTCGCGATCGCTTCGATATCGTCTGGCCGAGGGTTCGCCCGTGCCATCTCGTCTTCTTCCATCTCTGCCCTTGCTCGACCGCTCTCGGCCGAATGTCTCTCCGCCTTGGAAAGATATGTCTCGATATGCATCGTCGTCTACCGACAGATAGTACTTTGCTTTTGGGTCGTAGTCCGAATCATCGCCCGAGTCTTCCCAGCTGGCCTCGCTCTCCTCCTTGTTGGCAGTATGTCTAGGCATGCCCCGTGGTTGGTCGTGTCCTTGCGAAGCCGCCGGCTGGTGTTGCGGAGGGTCTTTCTGCGGGCTTTGTGGCGAAGGCGTGGCAGCAGAGCCCCCGTACCCACTGTCGAGAGAAGTGTTGTCACGGTCCCTACGGTGTCTAGAGTCGTGGTTTTGTCTCGGGTGTCGCGCACGACTACTTTCCACATCGCCGTGATGACCGTTTCCACGGTTCGGTGACATGTTTGGACTCGGAGAGGGAAGAGATAAGGTTGCGCGGCGAGGTTACTGTAGCATACCTAAGACAAGAGCCCTGTCGGGGATATACAAGCATTATAGCGAGCGAGCGAGCTGTCTCTGTATGTACGAAGACCAGCACATCAAAGTTTATTATTAGGTTCTTGGGTTGTCAGAGTCCGCAGGAGTGCGTAGGAGTGCGCAGGAGAGGTCACGCAAGACACGCTTGATGGGGAGACATCGGGCCAACGCGAACCTGGATCGATAGGGCGTGGTTGAGCTTGATGATCTTCGCCACCCCTCGGGCCCAGCCGTCGGCCAGGAGCCCGATGACGTCCCCAGACCTTTCCGGGGGGGTCTTTGGTTGGGCAACGGCGAGGGCGGAGCGCAACCATCTTGGCAGCTTGGCTCTGTCCTGCATTTGCCTAGCGCCAATTCATAGTTTGCACTAGAAACGTCTTCCCCATCTGTGCAGCTGTCTCACTTGTCCGTCTTGGGGGTCCATCCTTGCTCCTGCATGCATGGTGACCTGATCGAAGGTGCTTATTAAGCATCCTCCGACCTAATATATTTACTGTAGTACACCTACCAGCCACCGCGTTGTCGGCATTTTGAAGTCCAGGGCGGTTACTTGATATACCCCACAGACCCTTATTAGCCAACGACGAAAGGATAATTAGGGGTGCTGAGAAATACTGTCGTCTTAATAAGGAGGGGTGTGTGCCTACCTACGTCAGGATCCTCTGCAATGATGACTTGATGTCCCTGCAGAGCATGCAATACTCAAGGGTGCCATGTCATGCAGCCCTAATCAGTTGATGACATCGCGACTCGCCTCGCCAATAGCCGGGCCCTCGGTCCCCGTTGTGGCACTCCGGGACAGTTGTTTCACTCGGAGGACACAAGAGATCTGATACAGCCTCACTGTAGTATTGCTGCCTTTGAGCCTTCCTTCGCGGCGCGTTCTCCGTGGGATAAGTCATGTCCGACCTCTTGGGTTTCTTACTCCGACATCCTCACACGATGTGAGTAGTGGGTCATGAAATAGTGATGAAGTCAAAGATCGAAACTCTTATCTTAGGAGAAAAGGACAAGAGGCCCTGCCGAACTCAGGATGGTCCTGTCACCCATATCGAGATTCTTGAGCGAATGGAACAACGCGGGACACCCGACACCGAATGTCGGCTTCCACTTCCACTACCAAAGTCCAGCTCCGACATGCGAATTGACCTTTGAAACCACACGGGCCGCGAGACGAGATCGACTCCTGAGTCTTTGTTGCTGATGATCAATGATGACTGTGTGAATCACTTCGTCGTCTGCGGCTTGCGCCATGTCTGTGTTGTGCGCCTCCCCTCCAAGTCATCGCTGCTGGACACGGGTAATCTCTTTGCTGCTGCCTAGCTCGCTTCAAAGCCCCACGGCTGACGGTCATGGTGGTAGCGACAACGTCTTGTCCGGGCAGCGATGACGACTAGGCGGGCGACAGCAGCGACGATGACATGCGTCGTCTCGTATGATGATCCAGCTGAGCTATATGTGTAAGTGCGCTGGCAAGGTCGTACATGAGAGGAGAGGAGGCATGTACACCTCAACCTTCAGTTTCGAAGATATCAACTAGTGTCGAGACAGTGGCGCTGTGGGTCCAGGACTTGCCCCTCGTTCACCAACAGCCAATACGGCCAAGTGCTGGCTAGTCGTGCGAAGTCTAGAGACGCCTACGCAGCCAGAAATACGGAAGCTCGCGTCTCGGAGCCTGCCAGGTTCTTTTAGTACCGTTCGAGCTAGTATCCTCCTGTGTGGTCGTGGCAACTCTGGAAGTTGAGGCAAATACAATTATTCCATAGATAATCTCGTCATGCCGTGCGTTGCGACGGGCAAGATACCCACGGGTTCTCCTCATGTGCGATGATCCTTAGAGTCACGTCGTGAAATTCCGTCCTATTCATATCCAACGTCTGTGTGACTGTCTTCGGCAAGGACAGGAAATAATCAGCTCTGTTGTCAGCAAACATACGCTTCGTACCGAGGTAGAAACGTCGTACGACATTCACCAGCATATTGCACACGATCACGTAAGAAGATGCCGGGATGGAAGTGAATTTGAGCTTCCAGCCATCCAATACCATCATTGAGACCGACGGCTGCATCGAACCCCATTCGACGTGGACCTGCTCGTCGCATCGAAGCTGCAGATGCCAAGGAGCAGAACGATGTCACTTGCATTACTTGGTTCTTCTCGATCCCTGTCCTCTCAAACCTCTTAAGATCCGCGACCTCAATGTTGAAGCTGAAAAAGTTCCGGGCCAATTGGCGTTCCCCTGGCAATCAGGTCAGGCCTCACATGGGTCCGACTACGCTTTGGTGTACTGATGATCTTGGCCCATGTACAAGTATTATGCGCCTTTACTCTTCAGAGGTGAGGCAGCCGGGTTCAATGTAGAACTTGGGGGCTTGTGTTGCTCAGCGGTGCCCAAGAATACCATGTACGTACCTCTGGATCGATCCTAACGTACACAGGCGTTGAAACACTGCTGCACCCAAAGCGGATTTGATTACCCATGATAGTCAGGACGTATCATGAATTGATCGGGATTCCAAACATCATGCCACAAGCTTTGATAGAGCAGAGATCTCCACGCTTTCACTTTCGGTTCAATACGAGCGGCGGCCATCTTCGCATCGGAAGTCAAGACAGCCTTCCAAGGTTGCCACTAGCTGACTCGGCATAGGCTCGGAAGCACGGTGCTGACTCTGTGTTGGTGCATGCGCACTCGTGATATTGGTTGGCTTCGTGGTCTAACATGATACTTTCTAATCTTTTCGCTGCAAGACAACCCCCGCGATGTCGGCGCCCTCTGGTGCGGTGCTTTCTCGTTGCGCAAAGGCTCCCGACGTCTCATCAATAAAAAAACTTCAGTGCCCGAATTCCAGATGCATAGCGTGTAGGACGCCGCACCAGCAAATTTGGCAACCATGTTTCATGACATGCCTGTCTTCCATCTTTGATCACCGAATATAATTCCGAGAGCAGTTTCAGCATTCTCAATAGTGTCTTTTCTCAATAGCATCGACGCCGAGGGTAAAGGTGGAGATATCCGTTTCGCGAGCAACACAGCTTTGAGCCACCTCGCAAAACAGTTAGGGAGTGCCCATAAGAACTATTGGAGCTTGTCTCCGTATTCGAGGAAGCTGGTACTGCCTTACCTCGCAGACCAGAGGTTGATGTTGATGACAGTGACGAGTTTAGGCGTCGCGCGGCAGAGTCGCCTTACAAGTGACGGTAGCTTCAACGTTGGTTTATTCCAAGCTTGATTCAAGCATACCTAGGTACTTCTTAAAATCCACTTCACCAAGGCAAAGCTACGTCAATACATAAGACTACAGAGGTACTTTGCATATGCCACTACCATACGAAAAAAGAAGACGCCACCACGCTGTGGTCCCCACCCATTGCCAGCAGCGCCTACAATGGTCCGCCCATGACGTTGTGTGGGATAAGAAGATCAATTTGGTCCAAAGATACGATGTCTACCTTCGCAATCATTGTGGCACAATTCCTGATTAGCAAAATCAGGGTGCTGATAGTTTCCTGTACATTTTGGTAACGCTCCTCCAATACTTAAAATACCGGGTTGCTTAGGATTCAATTGTTAGACCTAATCTTAACGCTGTTTTAAATACGCTGGGCTGGCCATCTTAAATGCAAAGGAAAAAACGATGGCAGCAGGCAACAAAGCAACGCTTAGAGACCAAGCTGTAAAGGTATATATAGCCTGCAAAAGAAAGAAAAAAGAGTAGTTTATATACAAAAGAAAAAAGGGTGGGAAGAGAAGGGTAAAAAGGGTAGTCTACGTACAAAAGAAAAAAGGGTAGTCTACAAAAGAAGCTAAAGGGTAGGCTATAAAAGAGTAAAAAGATTATAAAAACATTTAAATTTAGCAAATTATAGAATTAAACATAGGACCTTGGGATTTATTTAATTTATAGGATTAAAATGCTACATCTTACCGCTATACTACAAAACTACCTAGCTAAATTAATATAAAAGTTTTTTTCTAAACTATAGCAATGCATTAAAGCTATTATAACTAAAGTATATATTAAAGGGTATATACCCCAGCGCCAAGCCGCTAAAAGCCATTAACTAATCGTAAGTTTAATACACTACTTTTATCTAGCTAATCGTAAGTTTAAATGTAAACTAGGGTTATAGGCTGTAAAGAAGAAGCATGCTTTACAGCTCGCGGCGCTCGCCTCTAAGCGTTGCTTCTTAATTAGGTAGGTCTTCACAAATTCACTCTATAAGAACATTAAAGTCTAGTATGGGCCTTGATGCAGAAACTCAAAGTTATTCTAAAGAAAAGTCCCAACGCCTACCCATACTTCAAATAGAACCAACAACGACTGTTCGCATATATTAACTCATCAAATTTCAAAGCAGCCATCTAGCGTAATCTCTTGTTACCTGCGCACTCAGATCATCCTGACCATACAAACGCACAATCATCTAATTCCCCGTAAGACATTTTAGAGGCCAAGATCAGTCAGCATGCTACTGAGTAGCTTGAAGACTTCTCCTGCTTATTCGGCATCCTCCTCATCCTCCTCCGCGTCCGCTTCAGCGCGCCCGGTTAGACCCGTAGCGCTGCCAACATCATTGACCAGATCAGTGACAGGGTCCAGAACAGCGCGCGCCTCAACATCCTCCTCCTCGTCCTCCTCCTGGCGCGCCTCAAGCCCGCTCACGGCCCGCCTCGCAGCCCCGGTAGCCGCGGCATTCGCGGCGTTGGCCTTGGCGTTCTTCTTCTTGCGGACCTGGAGCTCAGCGCCCTGGTCGGCGACGTCTCGCGCCTCGACGTCTTCGTCCTCGCCGTCGGCGCGCCGGGCGGCACCGGTGGCCTTGGCCGCGGCAGCAGCGGCGGTCGCCTTCTTCTTACGAGCCCAGAGGTCGCGAGCGTTGTTTCCGGTGGCCTGTGCCGCTGCGGCGTCTGCTGTGTTCTTCTTACGCTCCTCGAGGCCACGTGCCGTATTCTTGGCGGCGGCGGCGGCACCCGTGGCCTTCTTGCGAGCCTCGAGGTCGCGTGCAGAGTTGCCCGTGGGCTGGGCAGCGGCAGCGGCGGCGGTGTTCTTCTTACGCTCCTCGAGGCCACGTGCCGTATTCTTGGCGGCGGCGGCGGCGGCACCCGTGGCCTTCTTCTTGCGAGCCTCGAGGTCGCGTGCAGAGTTGCCCGTGGGTTGGGCCGCGGCAGCGGCAGCGGTGTTCTTCTTGCGAGCCTGGAGGTCACGGGCTGTGTTGGCTGCGGCCCCGGCAGCCGTGGCCTTCTTCTTGCGGGCCTCAAGGTCGCGCGCGGAATTGCCAGTGGGCTGTGCCGCCGCGGCGGCTGCGGTGTTCTTCTTGCGCTCCTCGAGGCCACGTGCCGTGTTGGCTGCCGCGGCGGTGGCCTTCTTCTTGCGCTCCTCGATCACGGGTGCGCGGGCGACCTGCTGGCAGTCCCCTGATGTGCAGAGGCCTCGCTCGTCGACAGAGTTCTCTGTAGGCTATACGTGTTGTGGGACAGTCAGCTCGATGATCTTTACGCCGTATATAAAAACATTGGGCGACCTCGTGAGGCGAGTGTGTGCCGGAGCAGAGACTTACCAAGGCATTAGCCAAGCTGAGGATGGTAACGATGGCGTAGGCGAAACGCATTTTGAATTTTTTTTTTTGGTAAATATGCAACTGCTCGCAGCGCAAATATGATGGAACTCAAAAAAAAGGGGGGTATACGAAGAGAAGATATTCAGACCGGCTGATGGATGCTTGACCTGAGGATGCGATTTGCTACTGAACTGTGCAGGTGTGGTTTCGAAATGTATTGATTATCTGACCAGAGGTCGTTCTATTTATCATTGATTCCGCGAGGACATTGCAATAGTCAGGAGGGCCCTCCCTCTTCCCCCCAGTCACCGAACCTGCTGGACTCTCCGCAACTGCTGTCCTACGCCATGTGTCTGAGGAAACTCGGTCCAGTTGGGAGTGGACCTGGAGAAGAGACAGATCTGCGAGCCAATTCTGGGGACTTTCAAGCCAATAATGTGGACCAACAAGGCAGTTCTGTGGGTTGACAAGCCAATAAGGTGGACCTCGTCGTGCTTCGTCTGGTCTTTGTCGTTGAGATTCCCGGGAGCGATGACACCGATCAAACTGCATCGAGGCGAGATTGACTCGCGCTGGCCAGGGCAAGGCTGACAAGGCTGAGGGTGAGCCATCGGTCGGTCGCGCTGTTACCCGCGGCCCAGCTGGTATGTGGGGTGTATACGTGAAGTGTTTGGGAGATCCGGGGATCAGCAAGTGGTTCCATATTTAACAGGACGGGGGCCCGCTTTTCGGACCGGACAGGACTGATGAGAGAAAGTTTGTGACGGGAAGTTGTTACATCTGTGATCCCCTGTTTGAGATCCACGATTCGCCAAGTCGCCTGGTCGCATACCGTATCTACGGATCTACAGAATCTTGGTGAGTTCTTGCGGCGCTCGTCCTGCTGTGGGTTAGGCTTGGCTTCCATGTGATTGCTGGAACTAACTGCACTATTCCCGCGGGGTCGGAGGTTTTCTAACCTCGAGAAGAAGCGTTGGAGGGCTGACGGGGCTGGGAGGAGACCCAGTTGGGCTTACCTATCCGAGGACGGAATTCCGTCTTCCCAGGCAGACGGGACGAACAAAAATAGTCTCGAGTCAATCAATTCGACGCTCAGAGGATCGGACCGCGATTCGGATCAAGAACGGAGCGTTTGAATCAGTCAGATGCAGTCATTGACAAATTGTTGGCATCCGGTTCCGTCTCGTCCAAATCTCATCCGTTCAAGGATGTAGAAACTTCAAACCTGGAACAATGTGGCTGCCCAGGTGGCTTTGCGGTTGGCGCCCAGTTCATCAGACACGCAACGATTGACGATGATAAACAGGAACTGATGATGGACAGGAGTGTAAGAGTCCAAGCGCCCTCAGTGCTTCTTCTTGCACGGGTGGAGCCCTCGGTCGTCTCGAACTGTCTCTTCAGAGCGGCGGACATCCACGTGTGGCAGACATCACCGACCCTCGCTCTTGACCCACAGTCTCACGAGGCGAGCATCTAGACTGGCCTGGCCCACCCGCTCTTGAAGGGCGGCTGCGTCCAGAGCGAAGGGTCAAGTTCGAATTCGCGCTCAATGATCGTGCTGCCAAGAGTCGATGTGGGAACCCGGTGACTGAGCCCGGGCTGTCAAACAGTCATTCTCCACCATCAGTGCGTTCTTTTTTCGGGATGAAACTCTCCGACTGGCGATCCGCGCTCCCGCGCTTAGCTGGCAAGGTCGTGCCCAGGTGCGGCAAAACCCGTCAATCAGTTTGCTACACGGTTTTATGATGTGATGATACAAGTTTGGACACCTAGGTAACTGTTCCGAAGTCTTGGGTCCAAGATTATGATGTTTTCCAGCAGATGTGCACAGATGTGCAGGTGTGACGAGTGGTTTTGCGAGACGTGGGTCGCCGGCGCTGTCATTGTCTTGTTCTGCGGATGAAACACTTCTTTCAGTACCTAGGTAGGCTGGAGTCTATGCTGCTTCCACGTCGACAACCATCACACCCCGATCCTCTGCACCAGCACTCGCTCGGCCTTCAACTTGTGGTGCTTGACTTGATAACCCACGTCAACAACGGCGCCAGCACATTCGCGATGACCACGTCGCCGGCATCATTGGGGTGGACACCGTCTCTGAGGTCGGTGTTGCCAGTTGGGAAGACGGCAGCAACATCAGCAATGTAAATAGGCGAGGCCGTGGTGTTGGCGCCCTGTGCCCAGGCCGGGATGGCGTTGTTCAAGGCCGTTATCCCACTTTGCATATAAGGCGATGAGATCACCGTGTCGACCTGTTTTCAGAGCGCCCATCTTCAGCTTCCTGCGGCGGCGAGAGCCGGCCAGTGCAGGCAAAAGGGAGACCACTCACTATGACCTTCACGTTCGGGTTGTTGGCCCTCATCTCGCCGACCATCTTGGTATAGGCCGCAATGATGTCGGTCGTCGAGTGGCCCTGGAAGACATCATTCGTGCCCAGCATGAACATGACCACGTCGGGCGTGGTGGACGCGAGCCAGCCGGTGAGGTCCGAGTTGGCGATGTCGATGGCCAGGAAGCCCGAGTGGCCCTCGTGGTGGTGGTCCCAGTCGGTGTGGTTCGCGACGCAGTTCTGCGTGTTGTCGGTCTGGGAGCCGACGAACTGGATGGCCGAGGTCGCGTTGGCGTCGGCGAGGAGGTCCCAGAGCTTGGCGCGCCAGCAGGTGATCTCGGTGATGCTGTCGCCCAGGGGCACTGGTGGTTGCAAAGGGGGGGTCTTGTCAGTTGTGGGCGGCTGGAGTTGGGACTAGGCCACGTGAGTGTCTGCGTACTGATCTTGAGCGAGCCTCCCTGTGCCACGACGGCGCTCACGAGGCTCACGGCCGCCACGACAGTCCTGACAAACATTCTGATCTATCGTTCTAAGGGTGTATAGAGAGGGAGACGCAGTAAACGACGGCACTGGTAACGACAGAAGTCACCACAACATGTCCCGTTATCTTGCCATCTCCAAGACCAGGCCGTAGGTGACACTATATACACACACACACATATATATAGTCATATGGATGCCTCCATATTGACACGGCCTCCATTCCGTGCCGCTTATGAGTACACCTCCCTGGCAGTATCTATGTCGGCCCTCGGCTCGTCGATAGTTGTAAGCGAACCAAAGACCATGGTCGCGGCTGAACAGACAGCCTAAAGTGACGCAAATTGCACACCAAGGCACAAACACCTCGACGCGTAAAGGTCATGCAATCGGGTCCCATTTGATAGGTCCCGAGTTCGTCGACATGAAGACACTGGCTGTTTGTCCTGCACAATATACTTCAGCTGACAACCCAGGGACCCCTTGTGGAAATATAAGAGTTACTGCTTGGCTCTGCACGACCGGCCACGCCCCGACGCGTTAATATACTGCTCGGCGTAGCTCAGGCCGCAATCTCGGAGACGGAGAGGCGGGGGCGGTCGGCTGGAAGAAGTTCGGAGTCAATATGGAGGCCCGCGGTCTTGCAAATAGCATCGATCCCTTCTTCATTTCGAATGATAGCCGGGGACATGAAAAGCTGTGGGCTGGCGAGAGTCAAACGGAGCACAAGTGCGTTGCGAATTATTACCATCAACTGTCGGTTGGCCTGCTTTCAGGCCATGCGACCTCGAAGGATAAGTGACTGGTGCTTCAAGAGATTCTCGATAGTTTGCTTGAAATTATTGCAAACATCATAAAGTCGAAAGGTGTCCATTTTCTCTGATAGCTCAAATGCGTATGCCCAGGTGGTTAATCGACGCAGTTCTGACCCCCCCCCCCCTCGGTCTCCCAAGAAAAGGGGGGAAAAAGCAAAGAAAAGAAAGAAAGAAAAAAGTGGAAGAACTTTTGAAATCTGCGAAATGCCCACTTAAGCAGAGATTGGAATTGTTAAAGAGTTTGATGCAGGAGGGAAGAGTATAAAGATCTGGGAGCATTTCAAGAGTACTTGCATGCAAGATAATCAGATCATGACAGCACAACATTACTGTGTTCGTTCACATGCCATGGTTTCTGTTTGGTTGAGGGAAGCAGACCCAGGAATTGCAGCACTGAATGGGGCAAGCAAAGTTCAAACCCCACCGAGGGGAAGAGAGCTTCAGTGAATGTGCAGGGGTCGTTATCGGCCTATCGAAGCTGGCAGGGTTGGCCAGAAATTCTTCTTTTCCCCAGACAAAATTGGCAAAGAATGAGTCAAGCTCTCCTTGTTGACACACCGCAGCCGCAATAGTTTCATTCTATACCCTCTTTCTTTTATTTCCCTCAATCATCCCTTCTACAATTCAGCTCAAACCCAATCGACTTCCAGCTCGCCGTCTCTTCTCCTACCATCTGCAATCCAAATTCATCGTCGACCAAGGCCAGTTGCCTCGCACCACCCAGGCCGGCGCAGCGCGGAAAGACTGCCGGAAAGTGACGATGGCTTCAGCCGGCAAGAAGGACAATATCTCTGGGGAGGGCGCTTCACCGGTCAGTTGAGTCCACGTGCAAGACCGATTGGCCTTTTTCCACGATCAAGGACCGGACAGGACAGAAACAAAGTTGCCACTTCGAGCTCCAGACGCATCCAGCTGACCCGGATCTATTGCTCGCGCAGGCGGCCTCGACCCTCTGATGGAGCAGTATAACGAGTCCCTCTCCTTCGACAACGTCCTCCACAAGCAGGACATCCTAGGCCCTATCGCTTTTGCCCGGGCTAATACCAAAGCCGGCCGCCTGACGCAAGCCGAATTCGAGAAGATTAAGGCCGGCCTGCTGCAGGTCGAGGACGAGTGGGAGAAGGGCACCTTCAAGGTGATCCCCGGCGCCGACGAGGATATCCATACCGCCAACGAGCGCCGGCTGGGCGAGATCATCGGCAAGGATGTCGCCGGCAAGCTGCACACGGGCCGCAGCCGCAACGAGCAGATCGCCACCGACATGCGCTTGTGGCTGCGCGACGAACTGGACAAGCTGGAGGGCTACCTGGTCAGATTCCTGAGGGTGATCGGCAAGAGGGCCGAGATGGGGGTCGACTATGTCATGCCGGGCTACACGCACCTGCAGCGGGCCCAGCCCATCCGGTGGAGCCACTGGATGCTGAGCTACGGCTTTGCATTTGCCAACGACCTCGAGAGAGGCTGCGCGAGATCCGGAAGCGCGTCAACCGCAGCCCCCTCGGCTGCGGCGCGCTCGCCGGCAACCCGTTCGGCATCGACCGCGAGATGATGTCCCAGGAGCTGGGCTTCGACCAGCTGCTGCGGAACTCGATGGGCGCCGTGGCGGACCGCGACTTTGTGCTCGAGACGCTGCAGTGGGCAGCTTCCTGATGCAGCACATCAGCCGGTGGGCCGAGGACCTAATCATCTACTCGAGCGCCGAGTTCGGGTTCGTGCGGCTGGCCGACGCCTACTCGACGGGCAGCTCGCTGATGCCGCAGAAGAAGAACCCGGACAGCCTGGAGAGTCTGCGCGGCAAGAGCGGGCGGGCGTTTGGGCACATGGCGGGCTTCATGATGACGCTCAAGGGCCTGCCCAGCACGTACAACAAGGACCTACAGGAGTCGGTGGAGCCGATGCTGGACCACGCCAAGACGGTGGGCGACAGCATCCAGATCGCTGAGGGCGTGCTGTCGACGCTCGACGCGCAGCCCGACAGGATGAGCGCGGCTCTGGACCCGTTCATGCTGGCGACCGACGTGGCCGACTACCTGGTGCGCAAGGGCGTGCCGTTTCGGGAGACGCACCACATCTCCGGGCGCGTGGTGGCGCTGTCGGAGCAGACGGGCACGCCCATGAACGAGCTGAGGTATGAGCAGATGAGGGGCGTGGACGAGAGGTTCGAGGAGGACATCAAGGCGACGTTTGACTACGAGAAGAGCGCGGAGATGAGGGCGGCCAAGGGAGGCACCAGCAGGGCCTGTGTCTTGGAGCAGGTCAAGGTGCTGAACGAGATGATTGCATGAGTTGGATTGAATCACTCATGGCATCGTCCGGCCTGATTTGTTCTGATTACTTGGGTGTTTCTGCCTGGCCTTGCAAGGCGTTATGGATAGTGCCAGGCACGCGTGAGGCAACTGTACTATTCACTTTGCATCTTGTTGTATCTGGCTCAGGGGGGTTGCGAAGAAAGCCCCGGAAGAAGACCTCTGATAATCATCCAAAAGTTGTCACCAATTTTCTAGAAGTCAAAGGGAAGGCATCCGGATAGACAGCGAAAAAGAAAAGAAATAATAGAGCATTGTGAAGGAGGCGCCTCACTCAGTTCCCCCTCTTCCCCACACGTCTTCACACTACAAAGATCCGTGCCCTTGTCCCTGATTCCCGGAGAGGAAGACACATGCATCAAGCCAGGCTGCCCTGGCTCTCACGCCTTACATAAGCAGTTCCTGGCGGTGCTAAATACAGGCACACGCGCCGGGCCCTTGCGGTCTAAGTGATCAAGTTGACGTCAAAATTTCGCGACAACCAAAACCATCAACCACGCACTTGACGACCACATTCACAACGCGACCACTCGACCACTCGACGAGCTTCTTCTCGCAAATTTGCATCTCCCACCCTGCCTCTCGTTTTGAATTCAGTCTCACCGATCTTTACATTTTGACGAGAACACTCTACCCAGCACCGCCAGACGGCCACGGACAATGGCCGCTCTCGAGCACGAGAGGCTCAGCCTCGTCTTTGCGAACAGGCCAGATATCGTCGACGGCATTCAACAAGCTGCCGGTACGTCGAAAGCCGGGACGGTCCCGTCTTTCGTCTCATATCTTCCCCTGGGCCTCCGGATCGACGCGACTAACACATCTCGATAGACACTCCCGAGCGCGTCACCCTCTTCAACTCCATCGCCAGCTTCGTTCTCGACGAGTACGCCTCCTCCGACGAGCCCAGCGCAAAACGACGGCGCATAGATGACCAGAATGGCCAGGCTGACGATGTTGGCATGCTGCCACCATCGCCACGAGCTGCCCAGGCCGCAGCGTCCGCCCCGCCAGCTCAGAACGACGGCTCGCTGTTAATAGATCTCGCAAATAAGGCTGCTAAGCAGGTCGTCTTGCTCGATATCAAGGAAGTCAGCGTCTCCATACCGCAGAGGAAGAAGTACGATCTGGTATTCACCAGGGACTACTTGTACACCAAGATCGTTGGCACCGACGCGCCGGTGCAGGGCATGGTGTACGAGTGGAGCAACATTGGTACGCGCGCCTCTTTTTCTTTTGCCCCCGTGTTGCTTGGGAGACTTCGTTGGTCAAGTACGAGCACCGATCACTGAGCTGATCATCCTTATAGAATACGTCTTCTTCGCCCCCGTGCCCGAGAAACAACAAGTACTGCACAACTATATCCTCTTTCCGCGCAATACTGCGCTCGCCTACACCAAATCCTGGACCCCCGTCGACTTCGAGCCTCTCCTCTTCACCGTTCCCGCCACCGCCCCCAAAGCCGGCATTATCGCCGGCTTCGCGGCCCAGACCGCCTCCCAGGTCTCCGACTCGTACCAGAGCCTCATGCACTGGGCCATCAGATCGCAGCTGCATTCCGCCGGCAACACGAGCGTATCCTTCGTCGAGACCGACCCTCGCGTGTTCCATAGCGATATCAAACAACCCTACCGACCGGCGGAGAAGGCCGTGCACATCAAGGCGTTCCGGGGGAGCAAGGACGGGTATCTGTTCTTCTTGCCCAACGGGATCCTATGGGGCTACAAGAAGCCCATCATGTTCATCCCGCTCGACCGGATCGTTGCTGTGTCGTACACGAATATCCTGCAGCGAACATTTAACATCATGGTCGAGGTGGATATGTCGCAGATCCCGAACAGCGACGGCCAGTCCGAGGGCGACAAGACGGAGGAGATCGAGTTCAGCATGATCGACCAGGCGGACTACAACGTGATCGACGAGCTGTACGTGCGGCGGCATGGGCTCAACAATCGGAGCATGGCGGCGGGCAGACGGGCCAAGAGACAGCTCAAGGAAAACGCCCCCAAGGGGGCTGCCGCTGCTACGAATGGCGCGGCGATTCCGGAGCACGAGGATGAGAACATGGCGGAGCTGGAGCGGGCGGAGCAAATGCTCGAAGAAGACGAGGAGGACGAGGAGGAGGAGGACTATGACCCTGGAAGCGAGGGCGAGAGTGAAGGTGAGGGCTCGTCGAGTGAAGAGGATTCCGACGAGGAGGGAGGAGAGGACGACGACGAGGATGCGGAGGGGTATGATGAAGACGGGATCGAGGAGGAGGGATACGTTGAGGATCATGATCAGGCGTGATGTGGATGACGACCCGGGGGAAGATTCACTATCGACGACGACATGAGAGATGTGCAGAAGACTACTGCTCGTCCAGATCGGAGTAATTGTCCGGGCCTAGAACTTACAGTGGCGAGGACAAGAAGGGCTCGCCTGGAAACAGCACACAATGACTGCAGCATTTTTGCCACAACATGGCGTTTATCACTGTTGTTCCCGGGTCGAGGCCCGCGATGTGAAGCTGGATAGGCCCAGCTGTGTGGATGCGTCCGATGCCCCTGGAGGCGACAAGCTGGTTACTCGATCAAGGCTGGGTCTGGGAAAAGCGTGCAATGCTGACATTTGTTTCTAGGCTTAGCTCGGTTAAGGGGATCTCAGTCACTTCGGAGGCACCTGATGATTTCCATAAACATATCTCACCACCCCTATTGAAGAGGAGGTGTGTCCGCGAAGACGTTGAGAATGCCCTCAAGTGCCCTGTCTCCAACAACGTTCGCCTCGTTCACCAGCGTCCGCACCTCTTTCTCTTCTTGGTCCGTCAGTTTCACCTTGAGAGCGCCCACGTTCTCCTCGAGATACTTGATCTTCTTTGTCCCCGGGATCGGAATGATGTCGTCCCCCTGCTTCAACAGCCACGCCAGCGCGAGCTGCCCGGGCGTGGCGCCCCTGCGCGCGGCCAGCTCGCCGATCTTGTCGGCGACGGCCAGGTTCCTGCCGAAGTTCTCGGGCCTGTACCGCGCCATGAAGTGCCGCGAGTCGTCGGGCGCGAGGTCCGCCGGCGACCGGATCTGGCCCGTCAGGATGCCGCGGCCCAGCGGCGAGTAGGCGACGGTGGCGACGCCCAGCTCGCGCGCCGCGGCGAGGAGGTGCGTCCCCGTGGCGTTCTCGACGTCGAGGTCCCACGGGTTGTACTCGTTCTGCACGGCCGCGATGGGGTGCACGGCGTGGGCGCGGCGGAGCGAGGTGGCGCTGCACTCGGAGATGCCTAGGTAGCCGATCTTGCCCTCCCTTTTTGGTTCCCCGTACCGTCAGCAACGAGACGCAACTACTAACTTTTTCCACAAAGACAGTGGAAAGGAAGAGTAACAGCGTGAAGTGGGGGGAAGGGGGCAGAAAATTTCCAGACTCACTTCTTCAACTTGACCATGGCCTCGACGGTCTTCTCGATGGGCGTCTTCTCGTCGAGCCGGTGGATGTAGTACAGGTCCACGTAGTCCAGCCCCAGCCGGGCGAGGCTCTTCTCGCACGCCGCGCGGCAGTACTCGGGCGAGCTGTCCATACCGTAGCCCGTCTCGGTCTTGACGATGGCGAACTTGGTCGCGAGGAAGATGTCGGCGCGCCGCTCCGGGTGCAGCCTGAACCACTTGGCCAGGAGGAGCTCGTTGTCGCCGTACAGGTCGGACGAGTCCCAGAAGGTGCAGCCCAGCTCCCAGGCGCGGTCGAGGATGGCGAGGCGCTCTTCGTCGGCGCTGGATTCACACGAGGGCAGGTTAGTTGAGAGGATCGCGAGACGGTATTGTTGGGCTGGGTGGAGATTCTGTGGGTTGTCGTCACTCACCCCGTCGGACCATATGCGACGCTCAAGCCCATCAGGCCGAATCCAATAGCGGATACCTCAGGACCGTTGCGTCCCAATTTTCGGGTAGGGAGAACATATGGTGGCGCCATGACGAGACCAGGAGCTACTAGAGATTGGTGTGGGTTTGCCGAACGGGAGTACAGTACTACTTGTGCGATTCAAAAGAGAGGCTCGGTTGATGATGCCTATGATGGGCCTTGGCTGAGGTTCTGTATTCCATGGCGTCCCTATGGAGGGCAAACGAGGACCCTCTTATATAGAAAGACACACTGGCGTCCGGTCGAACTCTTGGGCTGTGCCCGAAAGCGCATGATGTGATGAGCTCCCCCGACTTGAGACAGCCTACGTTCACGGCCCTTGAACAAAGTCACAGTCGAGAGCGGGATCGACATACGTAGGTACGGAGTAGCTACCTAGGCCAAGCTCAGGTGCGGGCGGTGCGGGCGGACATGCGGCCGCTCGCGTCCGCATGTCCGCATGTAAGTCGCCTGCATAAGCCTCGGATTTAATGCTGCAACCCAAGTACACACACGTCTCTTAAGTCCTTGAACCCTCTCCACTACAGACCAAGTTTTCCAAGCCTACCCTTGCGTTCATTGTTGTGTTCAGCTTTTTCCGGTAAACTTAATCTCAAACTACCTAGGTAGCCATCGAGTCAGTGCGACAGCACGGGTTGCGGAGTGATATTTCATTCCGCCGCGTGGCGCAGCAAAGCCGAGGCAGCAATTGTCCTTGAGGGAAGTGTCATTAAAAGGCTCAGATGGGAGGGAAGGCCGGTGAGGTGAGGCTGATGAGAGATTCTGGCAAGTTTCCACTCCGTAAAGTCCTGATTCAAGCATCAGTTCTGTTCGTTTGGCTTCACAACGGATAAATGTCCGGACTCGTCCCAAATCGCCACTGCTCACTCGTTATCTTGGTCTGCCCCTTCCTACGGATAGTAGTTTTCGAAAGTGAAAATCTGTGGATCCCGGTATGGGGGCCGCAAAGACGTTGGAAGCCCTCTTGAGTCCTCCAATGTCATGGCAGGAAACCATTACAGTCCACATGAGGCATCCAACCCCTCTCAAATCAGTTACACCATGCCATGTGCGGAGAGTCGAGACTTCAATTCAGGAAAGCACCTCTATGCTTCATCTCATACTTGACAAGCAGTAGCTCGAGTATGCCGGAGGGCTCTCGGCGGGATTCTCGGCGTGCAGCTCATTCAATAGAGTGCTTAGGTAAATACCTAGGTAGACCATGTTCCTCTCATTCCGAACATATTACGGCATGGAAGATGGTTCTCTGGCATTTGCCCCCCCCCCCCCCACCTTCCGGCCCGCCCGCTACCCCACCCGTGGACGCACAGCTTCGCGAAATGGGTAATGATTCCACCGTCGCTGAAACTAGGTACTTATGTAGATTCCATTTTGTCTTGATGTTATCGAAGGAGAGTTGCAAATGGCATCGTCAGCCGTACCAAATAACAAGTCAAACCCTTAGTTGGTTCAGAACTTCAGCTAGAGCTTGCGTTGCCCGAAGTGATCTATGTGTGCAGTTTTGGTCAACTCAAGAAATAGTCGTCGACCAATGAAAGAAGCAGTAGGTGATTAATCTCATAACGCCAAAATCACTAAATCCGGTGTAATAACATTACAACGTACACGTACATTCTCCTCCCCGCTTTATCCTGTCTCCCAATTCCAGTGTCCTCTCATACCCACCATCGGGCACCATTGTACTTGGCATACAGGATAATGTCCTATAGCGCTCTTTAAAAACAATTTAAGTGCCCTTCTGACCCTTGACATTCTTCCACGTCGAATAGTCAACAGGAACATTGTTCACCTCGTCTTTCTTTTTCCGTGAAGACCGCGTGAATTTTCAGTTTGCTGATGAGCCCAGGCGGAATGCACATTTGTGTAGCGCTTCGGTCCGTACAGTGGGGCATGATTGAGGCGAAAAGTTGTATCGGGGTCCCAAGAGCTGTCTAGAGACTTGATGTAGTTGTCTGGGTCGGTCTCCGTGGTCTGCATCCAGAGTCGCTTCCTGGCCGAGTCTCTCTCAGGAATCCAAGCCTTGTCAAGTTGGTCGAAGCTCGCCTCGTCAACTGAGAAAACGCAGTACCTAGTGGGCTCGTATATGAGATAGAGTCATTTCCCATAGAGGTGTCATGCTAAAACTCCACCGAAAGAACATGACCTACTAAGCATCGTCCGCCGCCAACTTCTCGTACATGTCACGGGTAGGCGAGTCGTAGACACCTTTACCGATCTGCGAGCCGCACTGTTGCCAATTAGGATCCCAGGTTACCCCATTCTTCTCATAATCAGCAACTTGAACCTGAATGGGTAAATGCCATCAGCGAATACGTAGGTATCCATTTGATGCCGTAGATAGACACGCCGATATCCAATTATAATGTCTTCACACTTGCTAAGGGAAACCTGCGAGGCTAGCACAGGAGTTGCAACCAGAAGGAGAGCAGCAAAACAATGGGTAAACATTGTGGAAAATGGCAAGCTCAGATATGATTACCTAGGTATCTATACGATGACCTGCGAAGATGGAGAAGCGTGAGTCTAGTATGATTTTGAGGACGATTGGGAAGAACTGGTCGATCAAGATGAGATGAATGCTATACAAGTGATTGAGAAACGAGCCTTGCACTCATGAAGCCCTCGTCCTTTATGCAGTATTCTCCTGATATGTTGAAGCCATTCTTTTCCTGAATCTCGATATTTCTGCGACGAGGCCTCAATACAGTCTGGCTATTACACGGCGCCACTCAGCTTATGCGTAACATTCGAATTTCATGATGCCGTTATTGGTAGCCATTCAGTTGCGCCCTGAGTCCCACAGTTGCGAGCGAAATTGGGGCCCGAGGTGCCTCTGGGATCCATTTGCTTCGGTTATATATTGTCGTGACCAGCGACGGGGGCCGTTATTTTTGAGACCGACGGCCAATGCAGGTACCTAAGTAGGTATTCCTATGTGCAGTGGCTGACTGTTACACGTTTCGCTTAGAATGCTGGGGGCGTGTTGGTGAAAGTGATTCGTTGCACGAGACCACCTCAATCTAAAAATATTATTTTACGACCCGTCGTTGAGGCATCTTCTGTTGTGGCTAGCACTGTGGGTAGATCCAGAAGCTGTGTGTAGCCGAACCCTGGACGTTACACGAACCGCCACTTGTTCAGAGCTTCAGGTATAAATTTGTGACCGTGCCTCACCTGCGACGGTTGATCTCCCGGGCTTTCGAGGTCTCGTCACCGAGACACGCCTCCTGTCAACGGCACATCTATCTGACTTCATCGAGAACGAGTGCAACAGAGAATCGGCACCCATGGCCGAACCAAAGAGCATTTTATCAATTCTTTGCGATGAACCATGGAGACTGGACAGCAACAACAAGTGTTCAAATGACATTTCATCGGGACGGCACCGGCGAAGTAAGTCAAATTGCTCATAATGTACTGGGCAGTGACTGAACTGGCTAAACCCTCAAGATAATACTCCTCCATGAGGTTCGTGCATGGATTGGGGCCGAAACCGAGTGGAAGTGCCTCGATGGTGCGTCGGTTCTGGACCCCGAGGTCGGAAAGCCACTGCTGGTCAGGCCGATAGCGCTTCTAAGGAGGACAAAGAACAGATCGGCTTAATCGCTGACATCTCCATGGAGATGATCATCACCAAGAGAGCAATCACGAATCGTGGCTCGACAGAGGGTCTCGACTTGAACGACTTCTATCTCAAGGACGAAGCCTTCATACCGAAGAGATACTCCGCGCGCCTGGAGACCGGCGCCTTCATCACGACCATGGAAGCCAGACTGAATACCATACCTCCATGGACACCAAGATTCAAATATCGTCTAAGCTTCGACAAATCACCGTACCCGCAGACTGAGGATCGGAAAGACGTCGATGAGGATGAGCAGTACCTGCTGCCTCAGCCGTTTCTGCCGTATAGTGAGTGGAAGGAATTCTGTAGCGTGAAGTTGTAGGGGAAGGCTCAGTCGGGAAGAAGTAGGTGCACGATCCTAGGCTGTGCCAGTGGTGGCTGCGGTCGACAGGTTACGCTGGATTGGAGCTGCTTGGTGGTGCCGATGAGCACGCATAGGCTCTGGAAGCCGGCCAAAGAATCAGAATATAGGGTTCATCATATACGAGGCTACCTAGGTATCTAAATATATTCAGTAGCATGATTGAATTCAGATCTCGAACTCTGAGTCTTCTAGGTAGACCCAGATACCTAGGTGTCTATGAAAGATGTTGGCTTCGGCCGGGCGGTTTGAAGATATCATGAGTGCCAGGCTTGCGAACCTCGATTTGCGTGGACCCGAAAACATCGTATGTGAGCATGAGTTTGACGCGCAATATGTTTTTTCGGGCTTGGTATCCCCATTGTTGGCTGCCTGGACTGACTTGAATTGATGAACCTGTCAAAGGTCAATTCCTCCTCTACTTCCTTGTAATGAAGCGCACCAGTTGAAATTTGCATGTTCCTACGGCAACAGGCTTGGGTCTTTCATCGATGCCCCCGGGCTGTGACAATTTTAGACACTTGCACGCATTTGCATGTGAAACAGGCACCCAGGAGGTTTTGCGCAATGATCAACTGCGCCATGCCATGATGCGACTTGTACTGCGCTTGCGCCTTGACAGGCTTACCACTGATCTATGTCAGGCCAGTCTCAGATTTTGCTCGGCATCAGTGCCAGAGAATTTGCGACCATGTGCGCGAAGTAGACGGCCCCTACATGTGCACTTGCAGTTGGCCGATCTGTGTTGGATACAAAAGACACAGCTAGAGCCCCTGATATTCACCGCCCGGACAGAAAAGCCACGGCTCCGCATTTAACACCTCCCCAGGATCCTAGTTTGATATGTCATATACTGGACTTAGTGGTCAGTGATCTCAAACTTGAGCTTCTCGCGCGTCCTTGCTCTTCCTCCATTGTAGAGATGACCAAAATACTATACAAAGCCTATAAATACTATATTTTGTACTTTCAATTAATACAATACAAATACAAACTATACTGAAATAAGCCCCGCGTGCTATGCTACCTTCCGTTTTAGGCTTAGCCTACCGCGACTAAAAGATTAAGGGTTAAAGTTATGGTTAGGTTCTATACTAAATATGTTGAGATTAAAGGGCTGATGGGCTTAGTGATAGCCTCACTTTTGGCCTAATCGGGCAATCAAATTGCAGGGGCTAAAAAGCCGTACTGTACGGGGTCAAATGAGTACACGTATTCGTTATTTCAAATACAGTAAATACAGTACGTGTATTTGTACTGTGGTCATCCCTACTCCATTGCCGCGTCACCACCAAGTCTCGTGAGGCGGTCAGAAAAGAAATGATTGTAGCTGCCTATGGCTCGATTGCCCGATGGCGCCGAGGCCACCGCCATAGCGATCTTGGTATATTCTCTTAGTCTATATCTTTGTAGTGTTCTCATGCTGTGGCTGCTTTGGACAAGCCGGCCGACTTTCAGTCGTACGATGCCCTAGTCACTTCCGAAAGCCACCGCGGGTCCCGCCGGGGACGTGTTGGAAATGGATAGATCGTAAGGCGTTTTCTCCTTGGAAAAGCAACATTCACTGACACATCATACACACGAGCTAGACTGGGTCTGATAGGTGTCTTTACATGTTTTAGCAACAAATAAACGATACCTAGATAAGTTGTGAGTTATGACTCGTCACCGGCATATAGATGCCACTGTTGTATTTGCTGAGTATCGGCACGACCAGTCACTGGGTGAATGTGCAGATCTGTAGATTTCAGCATATCAAAGCAAATGTAAGAGATCCATTACTTGTCGCCAGCTATGGAGATCCGCGAAGGAGTGGATTTCTACCTGTGGACCGCTCCTGAGTCTAGTTTCTGTGGAACCCCTGATGGACCTTCATCTGGAGGGTGGTTTATAGATCGCGGCAGCTGGTCTATTGGAGATAGAGTAGATGGGTGCATCGCGCTGCAGGACGTTGAAGGCCCGGGAAGGCCTGATGCTGCGCGGACTACCTACTTAGGTACACAAGGATCGAGGGTCGGTCTATCAAGAGATACGACTAATCCGCAAGAGTCTTCCGCAATGACCAGGGGGGTTGTGGGCACTGGATCAGGCCAACTTCATATCCCAAGTTCCCTGACGTCTCGGGGCACATGGCAATCAGAAAAAGTCTAGGTGGTTCGTTTCAGACCAGCAGCTATGTAGTGAAGAGGGCGGCTTAAGCCCCGTTCTTGTCACCACGCTTTACATGTTGCAATTCGACAAGTCGTGCCCACCGGATCCATATAGTTTCACAAGTGCCCCATCGCTCACTCCATATGACCTATGTGAGCTCACAGTCGTGGCCCAGCAAGTACTGTGTCTTGTCCAATCCCAATACATTTCGGTGCCACACACTCAGGCCCTCGCAACTCTTACTCTGGCGACATGATCCGAGGAGTCTGCATTGATAGATGGCACGTGAAGCCGAGTCTTGTCAAACCTTGGAAGGAAACCTAGTCCGGGACTCATAATGTCGCGGCGCGAGACGCCTACACGCTGACACCACCTGAAGAAAAAGGCCAGCCCGAGATCCAACTCGCATTTCAGACACCGTAGCACAACCGCAACTGACCACCATCAGCGCACTCCGGTCCCACGTCGCGCGCAGCACCAGCCGGCTCGATCCGGCGGTATACATGCCATACCCCTCGGTCTCTTTGGGAACCCCAGAGCACAGCAGCCTGCGGTCACACACACACACACACACACACACACACACACACACACGTGCAGCCTAAGCTGACGGCGCGGTACATCTCGACCACTCCCATCTCGACGATCGTCAGGCACAGCAGCAAGAAGGCAGGGTCCCCAACGCGTCGGGCCGTGTACTGCCTGCCCCGTCTGCCTCTCATTAGTCCCCCATCCGCCGTGGCACCTGGTGGTCATCTTTGGGCTTGCCTGCATGCAGGGTCTCGACGTTCCAAGGCCCTCTCGGGTCGTGGCCCAGCTGTTCATGCCGCGGCGCCCCTCCTGGCTGCGCACACCGCGAAGAACCCCACGAACAGATTTTGTCATGGATGACAAGAGAGGGCAGGACCCGGACTCCCAAAGACATGCAAGAGTCTCTTTGGTTCGTGGTCGAGGGCACACAACTGGCGGCTCGCCCTGGGGAACGTCACTGCACGCTGACGCGGCCAAGGAGCTGATGCAGGATGGCAGATGCCAAGTTTCCCAACGGTGAAGCGCACAGCGATGCGTAAGGACCCATCCGGAGTGCTGGCGATGGACACATCAGGATTTCTCATGCCGAAGCAGCAAGGGCTCTTTGACGAGCCCTGCACGGACGCAAGTCTCGGGCCCCCATCCTCGGAGTAAGTATTGTATATCTTGAGCTTGACGAGGCTAGCACGACTCAGCTAGGGACGAACAGTCTATTAGCCTGAAGGGAACTCGTCTCGAGTGTGGCCGCCCGGCGCCCACACACCCCCCCCCCCCAAATGTCGACTTGCGCTTAGGACGATACAAAGCATGGGGAGATGTGGATGACCTGCATCTCTCGGTGAAGGAAGGGCTGGTACGCGCCCGCCCCCGTAGCATCGTGGAATCCACGCGGGTCAAGTCGCCCTCAGGACAATCAATCAAGCCCCCCGCTGCCGACTGCGTTCGCCAAAACCTCTCACCGTCGTTGTGACACGGCGTACACAAATGCAAAGTTGTTGAGTGCAACGCACCCCCCCGAGGGCAAGAGAGCCGACTCGCTGCCAAGATGCCACATGTCAGCGCTGTCGACTTTGAGATGAGTATTGCTTTTTCCTTCTGCCGAGCGGCACAAGGAGAGACACACAGCATGCAGCGTATGCAGCCCTTTTTTCCTCTCTCTCTTCTTTCTCCCCCTTGCTGCTACCGCTTGACCCTAGACGGACAGCCTAGAAGCGTACCAGTTTTGCCGGGCGTGGGTAGCGGGTTGGCTCCCGTCCCAATCCCCGTCAGCCGCCTTTCCAGTCGCGATCGAATCACGCTGGCCGTCGGCCCTCCATCACACGCTGCCGGGTCGGGCTAATGCAAGGGACAGCACGCCCGGCGACGTTTATTCCCAGCATGTAGGACTGATTAGTCTACCAAAAACCCTCGCTCTATGACGGACGCGGCTGACGGGGGGGGGGGGCGGGGGTTTCTCGGGCGCGAGGAGGAGGAGGAGGAGGACGCATGCGAGGAATCACTGGAAGAGGGCGACACCCACTGACCCACTGGCGTCAGGCACCCGCATTGAGGAGAAGGGTAGTATCCCGTAGGTAAAGTGGTGTGGATTTCTCAACTCTATCTTTAATGCCTCGACTTCTTGCATGGTCTTGATGGCGCCGTGGGAAGTACCACTAGGCCTCTTTTTGTGTATGTATGCGTGCATGTGTACTATGAAGGTTCAAGGTCGTCCAAATGATCCACCTGTGATGACAAATTATCTGTACAGGGCGGACTGCTTGTAGGTAATGGGCGTTAAAAAAAATAAAAAAATAAAATAAAAAGGACGATTACGTAGCCACCGTAACACCCCTGGGCCTCCCTGTCCGTGGACATCTCGGCCGGCGGACTCGGAGGGAATCCGCAGGAAGCGAGCAGTTGAGACTGGTTGAGCTTCCGTCGAGATGACACCTGCAGGACGGCGGTGGAATCAAGCTTCTTGGAAATAGCCCAACACGAGATCTCATCACGTCTGTTCGCCCCCAAGGGAAGTCCCAAGCTTGAGGTCAACCTCTCTACATACGTACAGCGGGCCTGCAGATTGGCCCAAATCTAAACCTCCGGCATGGCCCTCCGGGTCGTTTAAACAGCGAAGCACGCACGAACGAACTCAATTCGCACTGCGTTCAAGATTGCCGTCGAGTCAGTCGTCCGCCGACGGGGGCAGAGATGCTGGATGCCTGGCTGCCCCGAACGGGACGGCGACGATCCGGGTCCTAAATCTTGCAGTCTACTCACCGTACTCCTCTTTCAATTTCCGCTACCCGACGGGGAGGAAGGTCGAGGCGTGAAAGAGGAGGGGGAGGGGGGGTGGGGTGGAAACCTCCGATCGGTGGACATCACAACGGGCTCGTATCACGGGGCGGAAGGCGGGTGGTGGAGAGCGCGTGCTGAAGAGAGAAAGGAGGCATGCGAGGGTGCCCAGGTTGCTCAGTGCGCGAACAGACGCGGCGCGTGTGTGGAAAAGTCCAACGAACTCGGCAGGGACTCCAGAGTGTGTAGGACGCGTGAAGAGGGTACTTCGCGTTTCACCCAGGCCGGCGGACCGCTTTTACCAGCAGTCAGCAGCCGCCTTGGGGTTTGTAATGCATCTGTCAGAACCATCTTGGAGTAGGAAGGCCATTAGCATTGAGAACGCCCGGGTTCAAGACTTCGAGTAAGTGTATTAGAGTTGTACCAGAACGGCTGCAGGGTAGCACAGCGTTCATGGCGTAAGCAGCCACGGGTCATTCTGGAGAGAAGCTCCTAGGCTCAAAGTCTGTGGATGTGATTATTACGATAATCACGGCGGAGCCCCTCGGGAATAAGGTGACTCTCCTGATGGCCACGGCGGACGAACCGCAGATCAGATGGCGCGGACGGGCGGGAGAAAGGGATAAGGCATGCTGCAAAGATGTGGGAAGGAAAAAACAGAGATGAACTTGTCTCTGGGATGCTGAGAAGGTTTGATGATTCAAATTGCCCCTCCATTGACTTTGGTTAAGCGCCTTCCCGAGGGTTCTCTCATCTCTTCTCTCACATTACGCTCCCGATCTCTCGTGGAAACGTCTTGACAGCCCGAGTACCACATCGGCCGGGAGACCCTGGCGTGGCCCGTCATCCAAAGCATATCTTGTCTCTTGCCTATGGGTTGGGTAGCGGGTCTGAGTCTAAGTTCGGGAAACCCCAGCGAGGGGCGTGCGCACAACAGACTTTGCCTAAGTCCGGGGAAGAGCACCGTCCCGCTGTGATCTGCCCAAGGGAAGGGGGGGGGAGGGGTCCCGCGGGCCCTGACGGGGCAGAGAGACTGACAGCGCTGCCTAACTGGGCTGGAGGGAGGACCTTGGCGGCCGGTGTGACAGCGGTCCTGAGCCCTGCGTGACCTCAAAACTTCAGAGTGGCATTTCACATCAGCCCAGATGACGAGCGGGATGAGCTGCGGTGAGTGGGAAATGGGACTGCACAGTTCGGAGGCCGTTCACCGGCCCTGAGGGAGTACGGTACGTAGAAGGATAATGTAATACGTAGTAGGGGTGTGCGTGGGAAAAAAAAAAAAAAAAAGCCTCTTTGCAAGTGAAAAGTGAAAAGGCTTCTGGAGCGTTTCCTGAATCGAGAGAAGCGTGTGGCACGAGCCAATGAGAAGAGGCTGGCTAAATGCAAGCCGAGTTCCGATGGGATGGTCGAGCAGGGAAGGGAGGGCAGGGCCCAGGGGCACATGAAAATTCTTCTTCTCGTTAGCTTTTGGGCTGTGCAGTCAGGGCAGTCTGAATATCACAGATCATCTCTTGTGCTCTGGCAGCTCGTAAGTGGCTCTTGGGACCCACTGATGACTGCAGAGTACCGAGGCAGAAAAGGCCCCAGAGACCCCGAGCGACGGATGTTGGTGATGGGGCATTGCCCTGGCTCTCTTCTGGGACCGTTCGGGCTTTGTCTTGAGTCGCAAAAAACGGTCCTCTCTTGATGTCATGGTTGCTCTTCGGGCCACCTGAAACACTCGCACCAGCAAAGATTTTGCACATTGGGGCGCAGGGGCCGGGCGCAAGGGACCGGAGTGACCCGTTTGGCAGGGCTGGCCGGCTGGAGAGTGGACACAACAAGCCAAGAGGAAGGCAGATTCAGCAGAGAAAGAGAGAGAGAGAGAGAGAGAGAGTCAGAGAGCGAGAGGCGTGAAAGCGTGGGCGTTGAGGAGCTCGGCAGGCCATATCCCCATCCCATCGCGTCCGCGAAGCAGACACTGCGCTGCCTGCGCGGGCAACCCCCCTCCGCGCCCCTTTGATGACGACGAATCGATCAGGCCCGGCAGACGATCTGGGTCCAGACCTGGCTGGAGGGCTATGGATCGGTTCCACCCAGCTCGAGGATGTTGCATGTACCATGGCATGTGCAAGATGCATCCCCGGGGACCCGTTCTTCCGGTCTGCTCGTGGAGAGGGCATTTTGGCGGCGGTGGCGACCAAGAGTCCGACGCTCGAGAGAACTTCCCTTTGTTGGAAAGCCCCCACAGCAGCAGACACAGACCGAGAGAGAGACCTTCGTCTTGTCAGCTCGGCCATAACTGACGACAGCTATAGCTCGCAGACGACGGCGTGTGGTTTGCTGTGCTATATCAGGAGAGGCACACATAGAGGTATGTGCGGGTGGGTACCTGCGTTAGCGGGCTGACAGGTGAACCCTATCGTCAGCAGAAAGCCGTGTTCCGTACTTCGTACTTCCCTTTTTTCTCTCTTTTCTTTTCTTTCTCGACACCTGGACAGCCTCGATCCAAGCTCGGCAGCAGAACCTGGATGTGGACGGGCTTGCGAACTGACTTCAGGCGCAGGCCAAGTCCTCTTAAGGTGGCGCCACCGTTCTCGGCCGGCCGACCTTGTTCACCCTGCTATAGCTAGTTCGACGAGCGTCTCCCTCGTGTGGTTGTGAAAGTTCGTTCTTTGCGTGATGGGCGTTCATCACATCACGCAACGCACAGAGAGGCCCCTTCAATGTTCTTGTCATGAAGATAGACTTGGAGTAGGGGACCAGACGAGACGACGTCCCACCTGGGAGGATTCTTGTCGCAGCAAGAACCGAGGCGAGCCTGACTGTGACCCTACCTCTGTGGCTCTGCCTGCCTGCCTGTGAAGGTTTCTCCCGTGCTGAGGCGGTGCGGCGCTGAGCAGAGTCAATCGAGAATGCGCCCGGCCGCGCGACCACCGCCAATGAGCAACAGCAGCAGAGCGGCCAACCGGGCGAGACAGGGGGAATTGCTTTGGGAAGGGGGACAGGGTCAAGTCCATGTGTTTCCGGGTCGGGGGGGCAGGGATACGCCGTGCTCACAGAGCCGGAACAACCATGGATGACAAAGTTCCAGACCCGTGAAGAACCTGCTCCGCCGAGCCCACAGCTCCTCCCCAGTCCCCACAGCCTCCCCCCACACCCTCAGTCAGAGCTGCCGCGCTCCCTGTCAGCCCGTCCTGATCAGGTCTTTGCTCGCCAGGGTTTCGCAGAGCTCCTTACTGCGTACGGATGCGCTGATGGAGAACGAGGTTTTTCTCGCTTGACAAGCTCACAACCGCAGTGCGATCACTGCTACGGCGGACCCACCGGGGCTGTCATGCTGCCCCATATCCGTCCAGCCCGTTGGGATTGCCGTGGATGTCCTGCCAGCCTTGGGATCGCCAGCCAGCCAGCCCCCCAGAGAGAGAGAGAGTCCCTTGGGAATTGACTTTGCGGGTTGTGGCTCCACAGTCCCGATCGTCATCTATTATCGTCATCATCCTCCGTCATCGTGTCTGTTCTGATAGAATGTATGTACAGGCAAACGTATGTGCAGGGTATGAAACTCTATTCTATGCATCACTGGATCATGGATGCGTGAGTGATGGGACACGACGACGGCTGCGTGTTGTTATTATGCTTGGGGTTGTGAATGTCAAGCTGTCACCGATGACAGAAGGGGGTAGTGGTGCGAGGTGTGAGGCATTTTAGCAAGAGCCCAAGGGTGTCCGACAGGCCAATGGCCAACCACCTCGCAGACACCCTGCCTGCAGCGCTAGGACGAGAAGATATTTACTAAGTGTGAGGCGCAAAAGCTCGAGCAGAGCGGGCCGAGGGACGGGAACGGGCTGGCTGACGGGCTGACGGGCTGCCGGGTCGACGGGTTGCGTCCCTTTTGGCGCATCTTTGGGTCAGGAAGACGGACGGCCTCGGGTTTCTGACCATCGCCAGGTACAGTATGGTTTTGCGTAGCGTGTGGTCATTGTCTTCTTAGGCTCATGTCTAGCCTTTTTTTTCTCTTGTCTCCGGCAAATTGGAAACGTGGTTTTAGGCCCGGCGGCGGACACCAGAGAGAACAAGCATTATTAAGTTTTATCATCCTCCCGTAGCATGTGCAGTAGCGGCAACGGTCAACGGTCAGAACCACGCGGTCCGACCGAGGAGAGGAAAGAGAGAGAGAGAGAGAGAGAGAGAGAGAGAGAGAGAAAGATGACGACAGAACGACGTACCAAGTCCATCGCCGCTAAGCCTAGCTTCATTATACCCCCCCCCCCTGGCAACATTGAACCTCGGTGCGATGCCCGGGATGGATGAGCGGCGAACGGGGGGTTCGGCGCCGCGGTCTGGGACTGAAGCTACCCGTGGACTGTGAATCCTGCCAGGCTCTCGAGAACCTTACTGCAAAGTTAATTCTGGCTAGGAGCTCCTGGATTCCTGAATCTTGAGTCCCTCGTAACCTCGATATTGGGGAGACTTGTAAGTGGGAATGGAGACATACCAACCTAATGTCATGTCCACACGGCTGCGACAGTAGATTTCCGTCTGTATGTGCGATTTGACAGGGCATACCAACATGGGTCCAGATCTGTTCTATTCCCAGCCCTGAAGCCCTGTAGTCGTCCCGTCCATACCACACCACACCACACCACACCATACATGCAGCGACCGAGTGCCAGTGACAGTAACAGTGACCAGATCTTGGCGTGGCAGTGATGGCAGGAAGCAATGCGTGGGCTCAACATTGATGCTTCCCGCTTGTCCATCCCCGGTTCCCACTGAGCCATCCCGTCTTGTCTCCAGAGGCTCCCCTGACGTGAGACATGAAGCTTGTCTTTTCGTATGGTGGGATGTCTCTTGGGGGCGCGGTAAGGGGGAAAGGCGGGATGTTGCTGTTGCGATGCCATCGAGATGACAACTGACAGCCTGAGTCCCGGTGGAGGGAACCAGCTCTCGTGCAATCCAACCGTCGCGTGCCACATTACTTGGGTAGAGCACAGCGACAGAAACGGTCAACAACCCCCCACATACGTACGCATACTCGCAATCATCACGGGCGGTCAGGTCAGGACTTTGTGTGGTACCCGTGGACATACCTATTGGGCCTCTTCACGTGGCGTCGCATCAGCGGCACACCACGGGATGCAGGCCAGACAGCTTGAGTCGCGTGGAGAATCAAAAAGTCATGGGGATCCAATTGACTGATGGGACAAGAAGATGCAAATGCACCAACGGGCTGTGGGGTGACATGTCTGCTTAGTACCCTGGCTGGGTGACGATGGTTGCTCAAGTGCTGTTGAACAACTGGGGGGCATGTCGAGGTGCGAATGTTGGGCGTCCCCCCCCCCCCCTTGGCAGCTGCACGGTGCAACGCAGGTTTGTACAGAAAACCTTCCAGTGTTAGTTATCCCACACCCAATCGTTCTGCATCTTTTAGGCGTGGATACATATTAAAAAAAGGACTATAGTATACACATGATGTATGGGGGGTAAGAAAGAGACAAGGGAGAGAGGCGATGAGGGGGGGGGTGGTGGTTGTCCAGCCTGTAGTAAGGCGCGGCTACAATTAGTCGTCAACCTTGGGGAGAAGCTACCTGTCCGCCTGCCGTGTCTGGTCATCCGGGCCGCATCACGACATCTTTCATGGGTTTCATGATAGGCTGCCACGGCTGCCAGACCACCAAGCACTGCAGCGAAGAGGCTATGCCCGATTTGGGGTGGGAAGACCCGGCCACCCACCCACTCCCCCCTTCCCCCACCTTTTCTTGGTGGACGCTGGACACGTGGAGCACTACATAGTAGAGGGAGATACCATACCGACACCTAGACCAAAGCTCTACATACTTAAGTAGTTCTACATATTTTGACCAGTGCCAATGCCCCGAATTCGCAAGGCCCATGGAGCGCGATACGGGGCCCGGGATAATTCATGACAATACGGGGTCAACGTGTTTGGAACAGAGTAGACGGATCGGCGTGACGGTCGTGATGTTCTCGGAGGAAATGATCATGTTGTATACACGACGCATGAGGTGGGCGATGGACTTCCATGTCGTCGTATCCTGCCCTGTACCTGTACTGTACAGTACGGAGCACGCGACCTGGTATACTGTTCGACGTCCCTCTGGAGGTAATGCAGAAGTACAAGCAATGAAGGGCCCAATCAAGAAGAATTGTTGAACAGCAAGATGTGACATGAGGATGGGTTGCAGTTGGACAGCATCATTACATTTCACCGTCTGCATAGGCCCACCGTAGTCTGCAGTATAGTACTTGTTTGAGTAGGATGGTCGAAAAGTATGCCTAGGCCTGCATCCCGATATACTTCTGCGCCGTGGTAATCCAATGTCCAACCTCGGAACCCTCTCCCTCGCCCTGCTCTCCTCTTGACCCCCGATCGATTACCTACCTCTGTCCCATTTCTTCCTCATTTCTCTTGCAGCTATGCACCTTGCATGCGCAATGTAATCGAGCCGGTTGTGACTTGACATGTTGAGACTCAGCAGTGGAATTTGCATTCCAGGCCGCTATAGTAATACCATTATAGACTTTATACCAAGTACCATGCATGAGGAGTTCTCGAAGCTCTCTGCAACCCTTCGTAGTACATGCCCGTGCCATCGCTTCGAGCCGCTCTGCCTTGCCTCTGGCTCTTGTCCTCTCTGGCCCTACCCTCTGTCCAAGTTGCCAGAGGGCCAGAGTGCGTCATTGCAGACGAGGGAGGAGAGGTTGTTAGTTCCCTTGCGAAAACTCTGGTGGATCTAGACGTTGCTAGAATCCAAAGAAGCAAGAAGGCAAGCAAGGGTACTTTTCACTGAACAACGAACCGTGGCCGTAGTCGCTACCGGGGTAGTCAGCAGTGCCGTGTACTTCTTCCGCGTAATCACCCCCAAAAGGCCCCCAAAAAGTACTTGGCATACAGCAACAGATTGGTATCCTTGTCCTGTGATGGGCCCCGGAAGACCAAGAGAAGGACGATCGTTCTGCCGAGTTTGTACCAAAGTACCATCAAAAAGCAGGAAAGTAAGCGCTGATCACCCGGCGCAAACCAGGTACTTGGGTACTAGTACTGCGTACGGCAACGCGGTAGACTCTTGTTGCTTTTCTGTCTGTCTGTGTCCTTTCCTCGGTTCGCTTCTTGTGCAGACCAACTTGCAACTTGCGAACCCCTGCGACGCCCTGTTCTTTCCAAGTCCCGTAGTGGCCCCCGCCAGGACGGCCCAGGTCAGGCCAGGCCAGTCAGAGCTCGGCGCATCGATTCCCACCTGTGGGTGTTCTGGTGCTTTAGTGCGCTGCAGCGCCGTGCAGCTCAGCGCACAGGAGCCGTATACAGTAGCGCCGCGCCCTGGCCTTGCAGGCTCTTTTCCCCAAGGCTTCTTGCAGGCATTGCAGCGCCCTCCCTGCCACCGGTAGAAGAGAGGGAAGACAAAAGAAGAGAAAGGTCATGGAAGCGACGGAAGTGACGAGCATAAGAACAAAGAGAGCCTTGAAGTTATACTTTGCACGCACCGTTTTTTCTTTTCGAGCGCAAACACGGAGGCCTGACTGCTTGTTTTTTGGCCACTGCACTGACCCCGCCGTATATTTTTTTCCCTCGCGGTACAGCATGGGAACTGGGGAAGTACCCCCCAGCCACGCCCAGCAGGCCTTTTGGCTTCAGTGCGTCTTCCACCCACAGCACCCCTGCAAGCTCCAGCCTGCCCCAATCCCTGCCCCTGTCCTACTCTATCCTTGTCCGCCCACTCCAAGTCCAACACCCCCGTCCCCCTTCCCCCTCCACGCCGTGCTCCGGGCCCAGCAGCTAACGGCCCACCGTCACTCTTCCCCCATTCGAACAGTACCCGTACCCGTGCTAGGGTATCCCAGAAGCACGTCAGGCTAGGATATCCCTGCCCAATGTCTTCCAAGCTGTTCGTCCCGCCCACCAACCAAGAAGCCTCTCGTCCTCCTGGTACCAGACTGTGGCCGACCTCATCTAGAGCTCGACTCCCCGTTCCACCTCCCCCCACACACAGCAACGGCCAAAAAAACACCACGCGACAAGATAGACA
This sequence comes from Dendrostoma leiphaemia, assembly GCA_026120015.1. NCBI lineage: Eukaryota > Fungi > Ascomycota > Sordariomycetes > Diaporthales > Erythrogloeaceae > Dendrostoma > Dendrostoma leiphaemia. Next base: position 23,731 of record JALRMF010000157.1, on the reverse strand, counting down.
ACACTTAGACCAACCCATCCCAATCCTAATTCCAGCCCAAACCCACGAACCAGACCAATCTTGCAAAACTCCCAGCCGACCTCCAACCCACCACACGATCTGATCTTCTCTTCTCCCTCCACCTTTTCACTACTTTACTCCAAAAACATCACCGCCGACCACACGACAAGCCACTCGCAGCAATCTCCTCGACTGGTCGCGACAATTGCTCGTTTGCGCGTTGCACCTCTCGCGCAGAGCGTCGCGCGCGAGTGAGTGAGTGAGTGAGTGTGCGCGTGTGTATGTATTTTGTGGAAGAAAGTCAAAACGTACGAAGCACCAAAGCACCAAGAGTGGATGCGATCAAGAGACGGACGACGACTGAGATAATACATTAACACATCATAATGTCTACTTCCGGGAGAATACGTCCTCAGGAGCCGCCCCTGTCGGTGTCGACAGAAGGAGGGCTCTGGGTCCGGCAGTACGAGCCTCCATCACATTCTCAACCACAAGATCACCACCACCAGCACCAGCAGCACCACCAGCAGCAGCAGCAGCAGCAACCTCCTCCCGACCACCCGGCACGACATGGCCTCGCCCAGGCCCATGCCATCACCCACGCCCTTACCCAGACCAAGGAAGATCGCCACGATCAGCGCTGCCAGCACCGTCCACAGCAGCTGTCAACCACCTCCAACAACACCACCCCCACCACCACCAGCGGCCCGAACGACCTCTTTGTCCTCGTCAACAGCTCCAACATGAACTCTTCCTGCTCCGACCTGGCCACACCTCTCACGCCCACCTTCTCCCATCACGGCGGTTCCCACCTTCACTGCGCCAGCTCTACATCTTCTCTCGACCTTCAGCAATCCTTCTCCTCCAACTGCTCAGACAGCCCAGTCTCGCCCACTGCCCAGCCGGCACCACAGAATGCCCTCCCTACCAGTCCCTCCCCCGCCATCGCCAGCAACAGCACCGGCACCACCTCCAGTACCAGCAAGCGCCAGTTGCCAGACGTCGAGGAGGAGCCTCTGGAGCGTGATCAATACGACGAGCCGACCATGACCGAGGCACAGCTGGATAGCCTCTACGACTGCTTGTGTATGCCCTCTCCCTCCCACTCTCTCACTATCTTCCTCCTCCTCCTCCTCCTCCTCCTCCCCCAGTGTCTCATCTGTTCATCTTGTTCGCCCGCCGAACTCACATGAGATTTGGAAGCTTCAGTCTGACTGACCTCATCTCTGCCACAAAACAGGCGACTCGCCATGTGCTCACCAGACCTCGGACATGATGGTCCACAGCGTGGACTGGACGCACTCGGGCGACAACGATATGAACCACTTCGAATACGACATGGGCTTCCTCAGCGACGGCGACGTAGATTCTGGCCTACAGCTGTCCCACCAGCGCAGCGGTGCCGAATCTCCTCTAACGGGCCTCACCATGCGACTCGGCACGCGCTTTCCCACCCTGAACCGCTGGAGGTCTACCAGGCGTAGAAACCGAGCCTTTACCGCGGCCTCTGAACCCTCCCTCGACCTGCCACCGCCCCTATCGCGCGCTACCTCCACGAGCCGGTCGTCTTCTTTGTCAGCCCCCGGCCGAAGGTTTCACGACCGCGCCAACGAGCCGCCACTGCCACCCACCCCGGCCCTGTCGTTTTACGAGTACGAAAGCACCGACAGCATTGCCAGCGCCGTGGCTATCGACATCGATCAGCCCGACGTCCGCGAGAGCATCGAGAGGGAACGCGCACAGGCCACCACGCCCTTGTTGCCTCCTCTCCTCACCGAAGCGCCCTCCATCTCTTCCATGAGCCATTCTCGACAGCCGTCCCCCCTGCAGTCCCCTACCGTTGCGCCGCAGCTCACACCCGAGCTCCAGTCTCCTGCTTCCTACGCGACGCCGCCGCTCAGCAGCAAGCCTTCCATCTCATCCTTTCGACCCCCGCTCCTGACCAGCTTATCGTCACCCGTCGTGGCCACGAGCGAGGTCGTCGTCACCATCCCCAACCTTCTGGAGCAGCACGACGCCTGGTCGGACCGTCTTGGACATGCCAACTACACGATCCTACCTCGCCCCTATCACCCCGACGCCATCGACCTGGACACACTGCGCACCCTGCGCGCCGACTGGGACCTGGCGCGCATCAACTACACCAAGCACATTGTCCGCACCGGTGAGCACTATGGTACGACCTCCAAGACTTACGCCCTCACCGAGGCCAAGTGGGCCGAGACGGAACGAGAGTGGAAGGCCGCTCACGACGCCCTGGTGGGACGTGTCACGGCCTTGAACCTGGGTAACGAGGATCAGCTGAGGTGGGACAGGCTTCAGGATGACGCACCGACCACCGTTCCCAGGATGCTGGATGCCGAAGGCAAGTTTCCCGACTTGGGAGACGAGGACATTGTGGGACCCATGGTCCGGGACGCCTTCATGGCCAGAGACCCAGGCTCGGAAGGCGAGAATGGTGCCAAGAAATTCTGGAAGAACCTGGCCGGAAAGGTTGGCTTGAGAAAGTGAGAGACTTTCTTGAGCTTGCCGCCAAAACTCACGAACCTAACGACAATTACTTACGACTTTGCATCACTGGCGTTTCTCTTTCTTTTATTTTTTAAAACTTGACAACCCTCGTCCTCGCCACGAGAGCTTATCCCTTTGATTTCATTTTTCTACCGGAGTGTCGACTGCCTTCATACACGATACCCAACAAACTTCAAGTCGCTCATTTATTACGTTATTTCGCGCAGCGTATCGAGCGCTGATCTTCTCTTCCCGGTCGACGTGGTGCCCGACCGCTTATTACAGCGGTTCAGGCAATCAAGAGAGGCTGGTGTTGTCTTTAACATTTAATCCATAACTGTCTACTTCCAGAACCTTTCAATAAATCTCTATGTATCTCCTTTGTTGCACGCGCTGGTGGGCACGGACATATCAGCTCTAGCGTGCGCCGGAATCTACGATCAGGCAGGGCGTTCACCAGGCAAGACGGGACACCACTGGGGACTGGGCCGGACCGGAAAATAATGTGACAAATATCAACATAACGAGCATAGCATGGAGCATCAGGCAGACGAGGCCAGCTGAGGCGCACCTCTCATTCGGGTGCGGAAAAACGTGGAAACAATTCTTGCGGCGGGTGGTGGCCGTGGGTGGCGTGGGGCTGGTGTCACAGGTACAGACGAGAGACATACCTAGCACGGAGGAGGCATAGCCATCTTGCGCCGACCCAGCTAGTAGTACTAGTAGTAGGAAGATCCATTGAGGAGAGACAGAAAAAGAGACAACTTTACGCGAACCCACGTTTCGCGTTCCGATGCATTTCCCATGTGCCCCGATGCCATTCAGCGCGAGTTGAGGAGAGACCAGGACGCAGGATCCCGTGGTATACACTCCCTGTATCATCGTCACCCGCTCAGTCGCCGCCGATGTGCGGTACCGAGGGAGTAGGTATCTAGTTCACCCATGCGGAAGACCCTGAGGCACAGACACGGCATGCGAAGGAAGAGTACGCCATACTGGGCTACACGGGAGTGTGAAGGGACCTTTTACGAGAGAAGATGTGTGCGTGGTGCGTGTGTACGTGTGTGTGTGTGTGTGTGTGTGTCTAACGAAGCGGCTACAGCCACAGAGTCATTGCAAGAAAAGACGGACGAGGACCGGGGAGATGGTCGGCCACGGCAGACGGCAGCAGAAGGGTCAGGGGAGTTTGAATAGGTGATGCGATCAGGTCAGTCTGTTCCACACATTGTTCTCTCACGGAGAGGGCCGATGCTGAGTGCTTGCGGTTTGTCCTTGGGACACTGGCGGGAGGGGGGGGGGAGGGGAAGCCTTGGTCGGTATGGGATGATTATACTTACATACAGCAACAATTATTGCTTCTTCGAAATATTCGAGCAAGGCTTTTTCGCCTCCCCATCGTCTATTTCATTCACCAGTATACACGCATATGCGCCACATACTACCAGTCAGTGATCTAGGTTCGTTCACACAATCACGCACTTTTCCACTCACTCACCCTCTCTCACTCTTCCTGCGTGGAGGCAACTCGAGCCGGCCTGCGGTATCCCGACACCACTTGCCAGAAAGGAGAGAACACAAGAGAAGGCAACAGGCGGTCAGGAGGAGAAAAAAAAGGCCTTCTACAAACACACTTACACATTAATGGAAGCCCATGGTAGAGCAAGAGAGCCGGCAGCAGGCAGCAGGCAGCAAGCAGCAGCAGCAGCAGCAGCAGCAGTAGGTATGGACTCTATGAGACGGTGTGGATAGGTAGTAAGTATCCTCAAAACAAACCCCCTACTAAATGTACGTTGGCTGTCGGCTCTTGAAACACGTGGCGTCGGTACCGTGGGAGGGATTTGGGGGGTGAGAAAGAGGGGGAAGGGGAGAAGACTTCGGGTACGTGCAGCAGGTGTGGGTGGTATTGGGCTGAAGGCGCTGCAGCCATGAGGCGAGCTGGCTGGCCTGGCTGGCCTGGCGTTGGCTGGCGTGTGTTGGCTGGCGTGTGCTGGCTGGACTGGATTGCTTGGTGGGGAGGGATTGCAGGAGAGCTGTATTTCTGTAAAGCGTGGAATCCATGTCGCATTCACGGGTTTCGAGTTGAGAGGTGTGTGTCTGTAGAGGTTGTGTGTATGAGACCTGGTGGAGGCGCAGTCCACGGCCAGCGCATTCTGCGCAGCCTCGTGAGGGTGCCACGTCCTGCACAAGCCCGTAGGTGGCGTTTCATCATCGCATAGCTTTTTCCCCCAGGCCAGGACAGAGAGCCTCGGGCTGGGAAGCATTACAGCGCGTTACTGTCGGGTTCCCCTGCTGGGTGTCTGCAGTCCGAAAGGGGAACCCGTGCTCGTCGATTGTCCCCCACGGGAAGGGTCCCCCCCGGTAAGTATGCGGGTGTTGATCGATCTGAGGGTAATATGGAGTGCGTCAAAAGTATGTATGTACGTGCGAGTGTACCGAGAGGACGGGACATAATTACAGGCCATCACAGCTGACATTGAAAGCCCCCCTCGCGAGCGATCTGATAGGACACCTGGCTGGCCCGGCTTCAACACAGACACCACGCTCACTCGAACAAGTACTAGTGTCGGTGTAAGCAATTGCAAGTCTGGATCTCGGAGGCTGTGCCTGTGTCTGGGACACACTAGCACAACTATCAGCAGAGCATGTCCACGCGACAACAATTCCGCCAAAGAACTCTCTAGGCATTCGCCCTCCACAGACGGGCGGACAGCACTCGCGAGCCGCCGAAGGGTGAGGAAGACGCTCTGCATCTGTCCACTTTGACTTTCTTCTGCAGACGCCCGCTGTGGCGGTCTCATCACGACGTCTGCCCATCCTGCCATCCCAGCGCCATTTTCTCTGTCCTGCCACCTACCTCCTGGCGTCTTGCCACTCCGCACTCTTCAAGGGGTCCGAAGCCTTGTAGGAGGGAGGTCACGGGCCAACGAGGCTGTCTGCGGGTGGTGCGCACCCCGCGGACTGGGGCAACCCCCCCCCCCCCCCAAATCTATCCCGCACGGTCGGGAATAGATTGAGATGGTACGATGTCCCGTGGCGATCGTCACTGCGCATACCCGCTGGGTTGTGGTTGACGGAGAAGAAGACATCGTGCATGTGCGGTCCATATATACAGTATGCATTTTTGCAACCGAGAGCCAGTCGCCGCCCCAGATCCCCCCTTCCCCCCACCCATAGAGTCGTCGTACCGCTTCTGCCGTTGTTAGGGACGCTAGGCTTTTATGGAAGACACACACACAAAGATAGACGTTACGCAAAACTCACACGCGGGGCACACTGGGTTCTGGAGCTGTTGCTAAGGCCGACATGCGCATATCCGCCCTCCTGGGCGGCGGCCCGCAGCTTGAAGATAGGCGGTTACCCGGGCTCTGGACGATGAGACATGCATACGCGTCAGGTGAGATAGAGAGGGGGAGGCGGACACTGTGTTTGTTCTCCGTTGCAAAAAAAAGAAGAAAAAAAGAGGGTGTTGTTTGTGGCCAGAGGGCCGCCACTTGTTCGAGTCGGGATGGTTTCAACTTTTCGAGGTTTGCGACGGCGGCGCATCGACTGATGTCCGCAGAGCTAAGGGCACCCACACTGGACCGTGACGCCTGCTCTGCTGCCAAGGTGACCCAGGCAGGTAGGTGGGCACAACATCTTCCATGCTTGGGACGGGACGTTGACTGCGGCTTGTGCCTCTATTTTTGGATCTGGCAGCGTCCACAGCATTCAAAATACGACAAGCCACGCCCTTTCGGATCTCACTGCCGGTCGGAGCATTTCCCGCTGTGCCTTGGGTCGATGTATGCGCATGCACATCCTCTTTTGAATATGCACGCGCATCGCACATTGATCTGCAGCAGACCTTTGCCTCGGGCACATATGTCAGTCAGTTCAGCAGGTGGTTTTTTTGTTTTCTTGTTTTTTTTTTTTGTTTTTTTTGGAGAAGGCCCCGGACGTCCCGGGCGGGCGCTGGGGCACGAGCGAGAGAAACAGGTTGCGACAGGCTAGGATGAGAAGAAGAAGACGGAGGGGACGGGGTGGGGAGTACAAATCGATCGATCATCGCGGGGCTGCGTAACCATTCGTGGAGTGTGGCCACAACAGAGGTGACGTGATCTTTTGGGAAGAGGGGGAGGGGGGAAGTCTAGACGATCGGTAGCAAGTAAAGGCGCATCGTCGGCTCGGACCTCAAAGTGATCATGTGAGCATTGGGAAGGGGACTGAGACATTGACGGTGGTCATCGGAGTTTGGATCTTGTGAGACGCGAGATGAGGACACACCACCAGTCATCGGTATGAGAGTCCCGGATCGAGCAAGTGGTCGTCAGCACTTCACGGCTGCACTAGACGTACAGATGTTACGAGGCTGACCAAGGTTGCACGATGAGTGGTTCGTACAGGTACTGTCCAAGGGACGCGTTTCACGGAGGCTGGGGATGCATCAACCTTGGGAGAGGCGTCCTGAAGTCTGGCTTGTGAGTTGCAAGGAATGACACGTTGTGGCCATGGACTCATACTCAGGGTCTCACAAGTTGCGTTGCAGGACTGCTGTTGACACACGCAAGCTCTTCCACTTATGGTAGTCAAATTGTGCACATGTGAACGACCTCGGGAGCTGTCCCAAACATGAGCTACTACTTGCACAACCACCGTATTGACAAGTCAAACGTTCAAGGTCAATGTTTTCACTTGACATAGGATATCAGGCTCGAAGAGCACAAGAAGTATCTCAGAGATTGGAACAAAGGGAAGATCAGCTAAGTGAAGTGGATGTAGTGCTGACAATTTTTAGGCCTCTTTTCGAGCGATAGGATGGTTTTTTTGAGTTTGGCGACGAGCAGGTATTGGCATGATAGCAAGGTTTTTGATAAGAGCCCAGTGACAACATGTTGATTGCACGAATCGGAAAATCTCAAGAGTCTTCATGGTGTGAGGGCTTTTTGTTTTAGTTTCAAGTCTAGCTCAGTAGACCTTCGTGCCTATTGACATGGTATCTTGATGCTATGCTGCAACGCTTATTTCTCAACCCTTTCTACAGTAATCTACATTGAAGATAATCCAAATCTCCACAATAGTCTTTTATTTCCCGCCGGACATGGCCTCGGCCAAGCGCGCCGCCTCGGCAGCGAACCTCGTCTTGCTCCGGATGATGTGACCCCACTTGTAGAAAGCCATCAGGGCGGGCACGAAGATGACAGACATGAAGCCGGGCACGGAGCTGGCCCAGTGGATGCCAAGGTCGTCGTACATGCGGGTGGTGAAGAGTGGGAAGACGGCAGCGGCGCTGGAGCGCACCACCGTCGTCGCGGCCAGCGCCGAGGCGGCGTAGCCCAGGTAGGCGTCGACGATGTAGTTGGTCAGGCTCATGTAGAGGAGGACCATGCCGAAGCCGATAAAGACGCCGGCGCTGACGGAGATGAGCCAGAAGGTGGATGGGCTGTTGGTCCAGGCGAACCAGAAGAGCCCGACGGGCAGGCAGACGGCGCCCAGCATGGCGGGGGGGAGGCGGGCCTCCGGGGGCGCGCGGCCCATGTTCTTGTCGACGACCTTGGCGTAGCGCTGCTGGTCGAAGAGGGCCGAGTAGAAGAGGGCGATGACGATGCCCAGGGCCACGGCCAGGAAGGGCAGCGAGGCCACGCCCTGGCGCCAGCCGCGGGTATCCTCGAAGACGATGGGGTAAGCTGCGAAGAGTAGGAACATGGTTCCCTGAACCACGGAGAGGAAGGCCGTGAGGAGCGCGACGATGGGCTCCAGGAAGAGGAGGAGGAACGGTCGGATGGCGCCGACCTTGAGCTGGGTCGCGATGGTCTTCTGCTCGCCGACGCCATCGACGAGGTGAGGCGCGCCGAGGATCGCCTCCATCTTGGCAGCTCGCTGGCGGAGAAGGGCGGGGGCGTATGTTTCTGGGAAGGTGAACATCATGGCGACCCAGGTCGGTGCGGACAGGCAGGCGATGAAGATGGCTAGAGACCGCCAGCCAAAGGCGGCGTCGAGGAAGCCGCAAAAGATGGGGCCGAGCATCTGGCCCAGGAGACCGGCCAGAGTGAAAAAGGCCAGGACGAAGCCTCGCTCGTTGGTGGCAAACATGTCGGCGATGACGGCGGGCGCAACGGCCTGGGTGAAGGAGCCGGCAAGGCCGCCGAGGAAGCGGAGAAAGATGATGAGCTCGATGGAGTCGACGAGGCCGATGACGCCGGACAGGATGACGAAGGCAGCATATGTGTAAAGGTACAGGCTCTTCCGGCCAAAGACCTCACTCATGGGTGACAGTACCAGAGCGCCGGCAGCGAAGCCCATAACGAACGCTGAGGTGACGAGGAGAGCGACAGTGCCGTCCACGCCGAACTCTGTTTCGATATCCCTGTTGCCTTGATCACAAAGTCAGCTTTGTTTATTGTGAATCGGTGCCCGCGAAAAGGACCGACAACTCACCTTGAGAGAATCCGGAAGACGCAACCGAGACTGTCCAAACAGCGACGGCCAAGATCAAGGCGTTCAACCACTTTCTACCCTTTGTGAAGCACAGCGGGTTGGCCGGGTCGTTTTCCAGCCACGAAATCATGTAAGGATCCTCCTTCGTCCCCTCACCTGGAAAAGGATGGCTTAAAACCTCCGCTGTCACCAGGCCACCAACAGGGTCAGCCTTGGCAAGCTGTTCGGCTGTGAGAGGATCTCTAGGCTTCGCCGAGAAGTTGTCGTCGTCCATGGAATCCCGATACCATGATCCCTTCGAGGCGCCTGAAGCGCGTGTCACAAACGACTGCCTCTTCTCCACGTCGAAGTTGCCCTCCCAGATCGGGTTCGCGTCCTCCTCGCCGTCTACCCTCACGATACTGCGCATCCACGTCGCCCGGTTGGTTTGAAACCTGGACCGGCGGTTGTAAGCACCCTGTCCAGTCCACTGATCCGGCACGGTAGGCGCCTGGGGGAGCAGAGAGTCGCCGACGTAGAAGCTCATCCGAGAGGCTCGCGCCTCGGAGTCGAAGTTGCTGGTCCATCGCTTGGTATTTCGCTGGCCGGGCCAGGCGGGCATGGGCAGCTCTTCCTCCTGCTGGAAGGGTGATGGCCACATGGTCATCCGGTTAGACTGGGTGTGTATGCGAGAGGCCCGGTTGGCCATCCTGTCTTGCCTCCGGGGACCGGACGAGAGCTGGTCGGCCGCTAATGGGCGGAGAGACATTGCTGGTCGGAGCTTTGGCTGTGGAGTGACGGATGGTGAAGATGGATTATCGTCAGGGTAACTCTTTGTGAAGAGCCACCTAGTAGTAGCTGATTATTGCAGACTCTAGGATGTCGAGTAATGGCAGCTGCTAGCCCTAGTAGGCTGAAAGGTCTAAAATTGTAGATGTCGGAAAGGCATCGAATGGTAAGGCCAGTACTAAAAAGATCTGTGTGGCGAAGAAAGAAAAAGGATACAAGAAAACAGGCTATGCCAGCATACAGCAAGAATGAGAAGAGGAATGCAATGGAGGAAAAAGGTCGTAACCTGCCTGACGTTGTCCTGCTGCGTACGAATAACAAAAACCCAGGGATAACGACAGGAAATACGGAGTTAAAAGACGAAGATCCTGACACCGATAGAGACGCTATGATGCCGAATCGACATTGACAGCGGATACATTTCTTATTATTATTCTCGCAGCCCTGGAGGAGTCGGGCGCGGGTGCCCACGCCCACGCCGCGCGCTCCATCATTGAACGTGGCAGAGATATTGTGTGTGGGTACAAATTTCGTACCATGACGGGACCAGTGGGTCACTTCTGCTACGAGACCATGCCGCGCCCATCAGGCCCATGAGAAGCAAGCAAGATGCCCTCCCTGCTTTGCCCGCCAGCCCCGCCCAGGGTCGCCATGCCGCACATCAATGCCCACATGCCGAACGGTGGAGCCTCCATCGCGGCTCTGGGCGGACAATACATAGCAAGCCAGCCGTGTAATGCCATTGGACCATCTTGGCGAGGCCCCGGCACTTGTCACACCCCTTTGGGACCACGACAGGGACCCTCGGGGACTCTCTTGCGGCTTAGCAGACGACGAATGGCTCCGTCCGATGCAGCAGTACTACTATGTCACCTCATATATCTCGTCCCTGTATGATGGCACCCTAGAGGATCGGCCCCGGGATCGCTGCGTCTGGCCCGCGTAAATCCCCGGCCAAGAGGCACTGACTCAAAAACCTGGGCAGATCGCTTCGTTTGTCACCCATCCGACATTGCACCCACTGCGTACAAAAAAAAAACAAAAACACAAAAAAAGGGATGGCAGGACACGGCAGTCGGGCCGTACTGGCTTCCCGCGTCGTGAGCCAATAGGCCCGTTGAAACGATCCGCGAAACCCGAGGAGTCGATAAGGAGTCACAGTCGATCTGCCATGGGACAGCGACTTATCCGCGCCTTGGGTGACATATATAATGATGACATGGGGCGCGGGAGGGGGGGTTTCAAGTTGCCACGCTCACTGTCTTGTGGGAGTGGAATTCTGTACTACATGCTGGGTAATATGCAGCCTGCAGGTGGCGTGTCGTAAGGTTCAACTCTATCTGGGAGCCTCAAGAAGGCCGCAGCTTCAAGAATTCTCCGGCCGAGGCTGTCAGGGGAAGAGTGGTTTAGCCTGGGGCGGGCTTGGTGCCCACACGCGCCGGCGCCGGCGCCCGAGCCCCAATTGCTGGCGAGTTCGTTGAGGCTTGGACAATTGATCTAAGTGATACCGGGAGTGGGTCTCTCTGGATCGACGAAACGACCAGCACTGCCGTCACAATTGCATGACCTGTTGTGTTCTCGCTCGTCCTATTCGACGGCGCCCCGGCCTGAGTGGGGTCTCAGTGGAGGCCTACGTATCCACACCAGCCCGTCTTGTGGGTCTGACGTTTGGGATTATCCCTTGAGGGGGACGTTTCTGAGCCTGGGCGGAAACCAGACCACGGCTGCATTGATAAAGGACTCATCGCGCCTTGTCTAAAAATTGCTTGTTTTCTCACTTGTCCATTGTTTCCGCTCCTGTTTGCTCACCCACAGAATCCAGTCACCCGGCCTGCACATTTGCGAAACAGGAGGGAACACTCGACCAGGCCGCTGCGAGGTTTTCCAAACGACAACCCCCCCCCCCCCGAGAGAGAGAGAGAGAGAGAGAGGGTGACGCCATTGAGGGTTGCGGACGCGAAACCAGAATGGAGCCCGACTCCTGTTTCCAGCTTCAAAACGGGCCACTGGTTTGGCTGATATCGCGGGATCAAACGCAAAAGGATGACGATGCAAACGATCCGTGGACGCCAGTCGCTCCGCCGAGGCCAAGGCCCAGCCTGTAAACGAGATCGCCACGCCGGTGTTTGCTTCTTTACTTGGCAATACCAAGAGGGATTGTCTCAGGGATCCTCTATGCGCGGCCGGTGGAACCCCGGAGACGAGTTTGATGTTTTGATGTGCTGTGAAGACGGGTCATGTTCAGCGATCGAGGCCGCGTGTAGCAAACACACAATTGCGAACCACGGCGCCGTGGTCTCAGCAGTGTTTACGACTTTACGTGTGTTACGACAAGGCTGAGGCTGTCTCTATGTTGCGTCTACGTGAGTACCTAGGCAGTATGTGCCCTCGGAAGTTAAGTCTCAGCCGAACAACGATGGGCGTTGGGAGACAAAAAAGGCAAGGGAAGGGGTTCGGACGCTCCCCCATGATAGCGCAACGTTTGTACTCAGGAGTACGGGCGCCGGGAGCCACTGGGGCTCATTGCGGGTCTCTTCCAGCGAGCGCATTGATGGACTCCATTTTTTCAAAGTCCCAAGCCTCTGGGCCGCGTCGAACATTACCTAGGCGACTCCCCTGATCCGATGTCTAGATCTTTATCTTGGCATCCGAATCATCCCCCACCAGTGTGGGCAGTGAGATGGAGATCATACAATATCGAGCAAACAGTCCCATACCTTCGGCGCCGGGAGGCCCTCAATTGTTTCCGGACAGTGGCGCGTGCGCGTGAGAATTAGAATTAAGCCGAAGGCCCGTAGGAAGGGTCGGACCCTCGGTGAATTTACAGAAGGACCGTTGGCCTAATAGGGGGCCGGAAGGGCCGGAAGGAGGCCTATCGCTTCCGGCCCCGGGGCCGTGAATAGCCTCCGGGTCCGCTATAGCTTCTCAATATACAGAGGCATACCCTCTGTAATTGTAGCTAAAAGAACTGCTCTATATCGTCAATCTACCTATTCACACCTACTATTCAGTTGATTACTAAGCCCTTTCTTCAAATATTAAGTCCCCACATCTCTCCGTAAGCCTTACAGTGTGCCGAGTCCGCTGACAGTGTCTTGGCCACTGGGCAATCAAGCAGCCGCGTGGTAATCAAAGTGAACGAGCGCGCGGCTTGTCTTTTCTCCTTTGTTGTCAACTGTCAAACGCAACTGCTTTGTGGATCTCCTTGTTCACGCCACCTCAGCCGAGGCTTCTCCATCCCGACAATATGCTCGTGGCTCGTAAAAACATCGTCAATACGAGCTCAGACGGGAGAATAGTAGTGTCGCGACTCGCCAAAGCGTTCTGTCGCACCTCGTCGCATGGACTGCGAAAGGGTCTCAAATCAAGTCCAAGCACTACATGCCTTTGGAGTCCAGGGTCTCCTCCACGGACTGCTCCAGAGACTTGTACCCGCCCTGCCCGTACCACTTCCTGAGCAGCTCTGCCCCGAGCTCGCTGGGCACTTTGCTCAGATCCCTCGGCTCGTTTGGGTTGATTCGCATCTTGGAATGGTCCGCATCAGGCCTGATTTTCTTGATGATCGATGACGAATTCGATCACGTCGTTGGCATTGAATGGCGCGGCAAAAGCAAAGATGCGCTCATTCTTGAGTGACTCGTCCAGCACTGCCGCACATAGGTGGAGCCGAGCGTCGTCGGCCACGTCAATGTGATATTCTATTTACGAGTATGTTAGTATGTAATTGTCAAGAGGTGCCATGGTGGCTTAGGCCAGAATGTACGAGGCGTTATCGTCCTGCCCTTCTTAAGTAGCATAATTGGCCATCCAGCCGTCGGGCCTTCGGGTCCAATAATTCGTCCCAAGTTCCAGTCGGGCAGGACCGTATAGGTACTTAACAAAGGTCGGCTTTTCCTTTTTCCATGAACCTCCACAGAGCCCTCTCGCCCTCGGTCTTGCTAGCCGCGTAGACGACAAAGGCGTAATCATAGTAGGGCCCAATGCCCTGGCCCTTCTTGTGCGGGTCTCTGGCCGCGTCCACAGCCTCGTCGTTCCACGTGTCACGGGTGATCATGACGCCCTCCGCCCCGGGTATGGGCAGCAGCGCCGCGCTCTTCGAGCTGGTCAGCGTGAACCGCCTCACCCTGGGCTCCTGGTCCGCGGCGCGCAGGAAGCTCTCGGTGCCCGCGACCACGGAGTCGATGACCTTCTCTGCGTCCTCGCTGAAGCTGAGGTCGGAGGCGGCGTGGATGATGCTGTCGACGCCCGACAGCCACGTCCATCTCGGCAGAGGGTTGCGCAAAGTCGGCCACGATGGCCGTGTTGTAGTTTGGGTGGTTCTTTTGTTCTTGTACGGCCTTGTCGCATTTATCCTGCGTGCGCGCGGCTCCGCGGACGTGGTAGCCCAGGTCGAGGGCTTCTTTGACGATGTTGGAGGCGATATGTCCTGATGCTCCCGTGCCTAGGATAAGAGTGTTGGACGGATCCAAGACGGGTCTCCGCAACATGAACATATTGTTCTGAGATATGATGGCAGTATGATCACCCGATGATTGAAGTACAGTCTTCAATCGTGGGGGAGTCGACAGATGAGACATGCGGCAGAACGCTTGTCTTTGATGTACAAATCTGAGTGAGGTTGTACACAATATTGATAATAGTGACGGCACTTGTTGACTGATAAACACAATGCTGTGGAATCATGGCATGGCCACCGTTTTGCTTAATTAACAGCACAGCTGTAGTGATGTCGGATCATTCTGATGCCTCTCGTTTAATTGGGATCTTTGGCATGGGCGACTATGTTGGCAATACCTGAGTATCATCTACCTAGGTACCTAGGTATCTAAGTCCGCCACATTCATTCCGAAATCATAGAAATGCAAGGAACTAAATTGTTTGAAAGCCGCGATGTTCGCGAATTATAACGAGGAGTTCTCTCCTTGTTCTTCGCCTTCTCTTCATCAAGAGCTTTTCATGCTTTCATTCTTTTCCTGCGACAGACTTAAATACTTGTTTTCCCACGAACTTAGCGTGCTAAATGATCCTCGTGCCGTGTTTATACTCGTGTGCGTGTGCCGTCACACGGTTAAAAGCCTAGAGACGAGGACTTTCGTGGCCGCAAGAACCTGTAGTCAATATTCATGGGTACCTAGGTCTGGAAGATTTGTACAACGCGGTTTCGTGATACTTCAACCGCGCAGCTCGAAATCATGACAGGTTTACGCCCCAGTCCCAAGAACAATCGGCGCGTCTGGCAATGGCTGCAAAGTGACCTTCAACGGTTGTCCATCGGGTCCAAAGCGCGTCGCATCCGAGTGCTGATTCCGCGAATCTTGCGTAGCCTGACGGCCCCTCCTGAGCATTTCATCGTTGTACATGGCCACTGCTTTCCGCACCGCTGCAATGTCTCCGAATGTGCCATTCGCCTCCAGGTCGCCAAGGATCTTGCCCAACATCAAAGAGTCGAGGAGCGCGTGGTAACCGCCCTCGCCTCGCAACGGAGCCATCGCATGAGCGGCGTCACCCATGAGGATGACCCGCCCGGGAGGTAGGTCCTCGAGCTGCAGGTCGCGCAGGATGTGCAGATCAGACTTGATGCCACTGACTGGTGTGATGAGATATATCTCGCGCAGTTCGGGCGGCATATCAGCAGTGCGTTTCAAGACGTGCTCGAGCTTTTCCTGCGGGCTGGCCTTTTGCAGCCAGTGGTCGGGGCTCGCCGTGTCCGAGTCCCATTCTATGACGTTCCAATAGTAGCGCGCCGTGAGTCCATCGGCCTCTACGTAATGCGGCGCGACAAAGGTGTAGAATCCCAGGTCCTGGCGGGGGCAGATGTACGCATTGTGACCCAGGGCCAGCTGGCGCTTGAGCACGTCTCCGGAGATGGTCACCTGGCCAACGACAATGGCCAGTGGGACGACCTTCAGCAGCTCGTCGCTGCTCCGATGGAGCAGCTGCTCGCGCACTCGACTGTGCGCGCCATCCGCGCCGACGAGAATGTCTCCTCTGGCGCTGCCGCCGTCCTCGAAATGCACCTGGACACCGTGGTCGCCATGCTCAACACGCACCACACGGCGGCCCCACTGGACGGGGATGTTGGTCGCCAGCCAGTCGCGAAGGCGGCGGCGCTCTGCCCGGATGATGGGATGCTCGGGAGTATCTCGGTACCCGATGCGGCTTTGTGTTCCGCGTCCTGGCGGATACACTGCGATCTCTGTCTGGAGCTTGAGTGGTGCTATGTTGTCCGTCGCAAGCTTGAGATCCGGCAGGTCTGTTGGGTACGCTGCTGTAAGATGGTTGATTATCCTATGATTGTATGAGAGTGATTTCAGGACTGGTATTGGAGAAAGAGTCCTGACGAGTGTAGAGCGATGCCCCATCCCTGAAAACGAGCCGTCGCCTCCGTGTCTCGTTCGAAGATCTCGTACGAAATGCCGCGTGCTCGAAGGATCTGAGCAAGCGAGAGCCCGCCGATTCCGGCTCCTGCGATCAAGACATGCATTCTGTCCGAATTTTGCGCTGGCAGAGTAGACCCATGGCCGTGTGTCTCGTGAGAAGGCCCTTTCATATGACTCTCGCTTTTATTGCCATAACATGGGCTACAGCGCCCTCGCGATTGTGTCACTAATGCAAGGAGTTTCGGAAGTAATCCGACTGCGCCGAAGAGTAATGACTTGCAAGTGGCCGTACATGCATAAATTTCGCCGAATGTGCGCCACCGGCCCTAAGGTACAATATCTACGGCGGTACTTGTTGAATCGGGTGTACCGAATCCGAATGATACCTGTGTAGGTAGGTACCCTATTGTTGGATTCCTGTGATACCACTCTCTCTTGTCCCATCCCATACTACCTACATGTAGGTATGTTCATCCAACTGTGCCAAAATTTGAGAGCGTTGGATTCTCGCTCAAGCAGAATGTGGGTTTCACATGCATTGACCAGTAATCTGTGTTACTTATGCAGTGGTGCAGTTGCGCCTGATACAGCGGGAAATCATCTCCCCTACAGTCAAACCTAAGGACTCCAGGACCTTTGAAAGCAATGAAAAAAAGAAACAAAAAAGACCCAAGCTCGCATAATGCACACGTAAGAAGAAGTCTATTCTCGCGTGTGGAAGTTGGCGCTCCAAAGGTTATGTAGTCCCCATTGCCTCTTTGAATGCTCTTTATGACAATCCCATTCATACCAAGCATGGTTAAACTTGTGTATGAGTTCCCGCATTGTTCAGCTAGATTAATCACAGCAATCACAAGTCTTGTTCTCTGAGAACTGCCTCAATAGTGCCTTGGACGGGATTTTGACGAAGCCTCCAGATCTTCCTGATCTTGAGACCGACATCACTCAGCAGAAATTCCCAGTCTTCTTGCGTCCGTTCCAGACCACTTTCCATGAACATATTCAGGTCCATGACAAAGGGATAAGGATCGGATCCAGGGCCTGCAGTAGTGGGCAGAATCATCTCGCCAATCAGCAAGCGAGAGGTTGGCCCCATGGCGTCCACAATACGAAGCAAGATTCGTCGACTGCGCTCGTCGTAGTGGTTATGTAGAACCATGCGCAAGTAATAGATGTGTGCGTCTAAATCGATCAGTCTCGCGAGCTGTGGCGTCACGGAATTATGCAGGATCGATCAGTAAAAAGCGACTCACTTTCCACCGGCTGCGCTTCGTAGAAGTCGTGCGGCATATTGTCCACCCCGCCAATCTGCACCGGGTCTGTGCCTCCCAGCACTTCGTGAGCGTCCTGCAAGATCATTTTGGCCCCATAGCTGCCACCGCACTCCTTCAGAATAGCCTTGAGTGCGTTGCCTCGTCCACCTCCGACGTCGACCACAAAGGCACGGTGTGGCTCAGCCTCCACGGCGTCCTTCATGGAGGAGAAGGGAAACATGCCAGTCACGGGGCTTGTGGTCTCCAGCATCATGACGGCCTTGTGCCAAGTTTCAGAAACGATCGGATCCTCCTCAATGACATCGTAGTACGCCATCCCTTCCTTGCCCTGCGCCCAACTGTAAGGCGCTTTGGTGGCGTCTTCTGCCTCCGCTGCGGTGTGAGTCTTGAGGTAGTCGGAAACCCTCCACCAGTGCGGAAATTGCATTGTGCTGAGGATATAGTCAGCTCATTTTCGTAGCAAAATCACACTTGGGACAGGATCTTTTGAGTCTGTACAGACCCCAACCTGTAGAAACTGGCAGCGTGATCTTTCCGAAACATTCTGGACGCCGCCGTGTGCTCGTAGACTCCCGGCTCAGTCTCCTTGAATATGCCTTGCGTGAGCATAAGTCGCAAGTTCCTAGCTAGAAAATTGGCCGTGTTGTCAGCAGGTTACGACAATCTATTCAGTCACGTCGCATCATACTCAGAATTCTTGCATCAAGCTGGACGGCTGCTGCAAGGTCTGCAATAGAGATTTTCCCATCCAGCGGTACGGCGTCAAACACGCCGAATTCTAAGAACATGTTCAAAGTGGGCAGGATTTGGAACTTGTAGATCGTTGTCAGAGATGCCAAACAGACAACAAATCGATCGACTTTCGAGGATACTGAAAAAGACGAACCGGAAACGCATGGAACATCAGCGCGTCCTGACCTTGCTGGACGTGACACCGGACTCTGTCAACTTGCCGCAAGACTCTGGCTTGGTCACCTACTGAGCCCGTGTGCTTCTTCAACTGCGAGACCAGCTCCTCTGCCTGGGTGATGACGTCGGCGGTGGGAATGGACGCCATGTCGCTGAACTCGAGTGTAATTAGCAGATGAGCTGCACTGACGTTGAGAGCCCCAAAGGCAGGCTCATTGGATCCAGAGAAGTACAATCTAAATGCCCCTAATAGTTCGCAAACTTTGGACTGACCAGCGACCGGTCTAAAGCTCTTGCATAACTAGACATAAATTCCTCATCAATTAGAAATCAGGCCGATTGCTCAAAGGGACGCTGGCATACCGGATCATCCAGATGTACTTAGTGATTTGCGTATGATCAGCTGAAAGGACCTCGGTACCTGTCTAAGCACATGAGGTATTCGGCGCCACAGCTGGACTGTACGTGGACTGGTGTCATTCGCGTGTGGCTTCGCTGAAGGTCCGCATAATTGCTTCCTTCATTAGCCCCAGCAGCGAGTTTCTTCTCCGAGTACATAAGTACCATATTTTAGGAACCGACTTACACGCGCTTGTCCCCTCATGAGGAATCGGCAAAAGCCATCGGGCATTGGTCCCAGATGAGCATTTTCGGCGACATGTCTGGGTGAAGGCTGATGATTTGTTGAAGATATGGAGACTTGCGCAATCAGCCCATCAGCCCACGGGCCAGCTCTCCTGCACGCGGCGATGACAGGGTGCACAGCCCTCGGAGTGCCTGTTCCCAGATGTCGGCGATTACGTGAATAAGCACCGACATGTTGGGGTTCACCAGCCGTTCAAGTCGGGCCACTGGTGACCTTCGGGGAGCAAGCTTGACGTGGTTCAGTATATCGAGGGCACGCAGAGTAAGGAGACGGAACGGGGGCCAAGAACTCCTCTTTTTTTCTCGTACTCTTCACAACAAAGAGTATTGTAGACGCAAATCTCTCTAGTGTTGCCTTTACTTTCGACCAGAACTGGAGACAGAACACATGCAAAATGTCCCTAGTAAGCTGGACATTAGGGTCACTTATGCTGACTGGCTTATTTTTGTTTGCTCGAACATCGGGGAGACATATCTTCGAGGTATGTGATCTCACAGATGCGGATGTTCCGTCAAATTCTGATTTTAATGCGCCAAGCACAAAGTGCACCTGATTAACTCATTGATCTTGAAATAGGCAACAATTTCATGGCTACTAGGAACTTTCAATCCGGGCCTGTTGAAACACAGCAGACCCGTGTCAGGGCCAAAATGGCAGTTCCCCAACGGCCTTCTCCTCGAGAGATTCATCAACGGCCGATCCAACTCAGACAAATGGCAGAAGTATGGTGCTGTGTACCGATTATGGTGCGGACCACATCCTGAGATGTACGATGCTTCTCCGTCACCTTGACATGCCCTGTGTTTAGTCCTGGTTATTAGTGTCACCATAGTCTCTTATTACTAACGAGCTTGTGTTTTCAAGCGTCATAACCACACCAGAAGACCTGAAGTCCTTTAGCTCAGACGCTATTGATCACGTAAAGCCTCCTAACTCCAACATGGGCTGGTACATGGGAGAGCTCCTCGGTCAATGCTTGGGGCTCAAAGAAGGCAAGGAATGGAAACGAGTGCGACATATCTTTGAAACAGCGTTCACGCAGAAGGCTGCATTAGGTCATATTGAGATGATCGAGAAAGCCGCCAGAAACTTCGTGGAGGGATTGCCGAGTCATGCTGAACCCCGAACGGCCAACATTGACGGCGATCAGTCCTTCCTCCTGGCCGTTCAGAAGGCATTCATGAAATTTCCATACTTTCTAACAGCCAGCGTGATATACGGGCCGATGACTAGGGAAGAAGAGAACGACTTGTGGGCCTTGACGGAGGAGAGACTCGCCCTGAATCCTTACATCTTCGTTGGCGGCCCGTATCGGTTCGAGACGGGAGCTAAACTGTTTGACCGCAAGTCAGTCCAACGTCTTCGAAACTACAAGAAGAAATGGAGCGATTACAATTTTCGCGCACTCAAAAATCGTCGGGACCGCGGAGAGAAGACGCCTCTGGTTTCCTATTTTGCCGAATACGAATGCGGCAATCTCGCCTTGGAAGAAGTAGGTCGCCTGTTCTCTGAAGATCCGTCGCCGCTATCGCTAAAACAAACGTTCCGCAGCTCATGCAGACTCTAGACGAGCTTCTCATGCTTAATCTTGACATCATCACACATGTGATCAGTTGGTTGATTACCCTTATTGCTGACCACGAGGATGTGAAGCGAGAACTGCGGCTTGAGATATCTGCAAACCAGGACAATTTTCTCCCATACCTCGGAAGAGCCGACACCCATCTGCATCGCTGCCTTTATGAATCCATACGTGTTCGACCATTTTCAGGTGAGACCAGACATGCCTCGCTCTTCCGATGATTCTCCGCAACGAGCCTCAAAGCGCTGACTCTGTGCGTGCAGTCTTCAGCATGGGCGAATGCTCAAGCGAGGTCAAAAACTTCCACGGTGTCCTCGTCAAACCTTATGTGAGAGGTCAAAACAACGCCCAGAAAATAGTTCATCGCTAATGACAAGAGTTTATCTGTAGACCCAAGTCATCATAGACATACTAGCCATCAATGTGCGCAACCCCTTCTGGGGCCCTGAGAGCGAGTCGTATATTCCAGCTAGGTTCAAGCCAATCAAGCCATCCGATGTGCGTTTACCCCCCAGGTCTTTAAAAATCTTCGATCAGGGACGTGTTCACTGCAGCGGAATCTCACTGTCTTTTCAGCTTCGCTATAATCTTCACACCTGGGGCATCGGCAGCCGCAAGTGCATGGGGCAATATGTCGCCGGCCACATCGCCAAAGCTCTAGTAGCTGTCCTGTTCACCAAGTATGAAGTGGTCGTCTCCGATGGGCGCCAAGGATTGAACAAGGATTTCAGCTGGACACCTAAGGCAGATGCGTTGCTGAAACTCACAAAGCGACAATGACGGTACACAGCCGTAGTGAGCAGTGTTCGTACAATTGGGGAGCCTGAGCGAAGCAAGGCCGTTATGAAGCCGTTCCTGAATTTCAGCAATTCACTATCGGTGGATAACCCGGAATTTTCTGTCGTGATCACAAAGCTTGCCAGTCCGGTACCGCCTCAAAGCGTCTTCATTATAGTAGCTTAGAATTTAAACGGCAAAATACCACCTAAAGCGAGCAGCGAGAGAATCCAATCAGCCAAAATAACTAAAACATATTCCATTACAATGCACGAAAAGTATACCCTATACACAACCCATATGTACCTATGTATTGATATATGCGCGGGCGGGCATGATCGAGACATGTATGATATCACCCAGGTAAGGTTGAGACTTTGGTTTCATATACTTGGCAAAGAAAAGTTGGCACACAAAAGGCCATGTGGAGTCTAAGCCTTCAATCGTGCTCCTCTTGTAGACAATTTTTCGCTCCCCGATCCCTTGCTTCTATCTGTGAACGGTGTCAGGATTGGGATCCCGAGGAATTAGGTACATACTTGAGGACCATGTCCGCGAGCTTCAGGATAGCCACGACGTCGGCTAGAATTTAATCCCGGGGATATAGCCCATCAAAATACACCGGTCATACCAACACATGAGGCTATTTTGTCATACTGTGCTGGGACAGCTCTTTTGTTGATCGTGAAGCTAATCAGCGCTTGGCTCACATTCGGCTGTGAGATGCAAGACAGTTCCACTATGCATCCAAGTATTGATTATCTCTGCATACGTAGGGACAACCTGACTCGCAAATGTTGTAGCTCATGAGACTGGATAAACTAGCTTGTAGCCTGACATTTCCCCTCTTCGCACCAGATCCACTCCTTCTATAACACCACTCCAGCCTCCAGGCAAGATTTTTACGGGATGTGTATCAATCAGACCTCGGTCAAGAAGCTCTTGCACAGTTGCAAAGACCTCGGCTCCAAGAACACGATCCTGGGGTCGGGCTTTACGACCGTATTCTCCGTCCAAGGCAATTTCGCCACCGAAAAGCGAAAGCACCATTAGCCACGATGGTTCGATAGTCGGACGGGCCTGCGCTACAGCTTGACGGAAGGGCTCCAGCGAGACATATCGCCCACCTGGCCGGCCGATGGCCTTGTAGCAAAGTTCTGTTGTGTCGGCCACGCTGACGCAGTCGAGAGCATAAACCAATTGTCCCAAGGTGTAGGAACGAATGTCGGCAACGCAGGTGGGACTGTGGTAATCGAAGACTTGTTCGGCCCCAAATTTGCGGGCTAGATGAAAGCTTCCTGGAGAGCATGTGGCAATTGGTCGCAAGCCTGCACTGTAATGCGTAGAGATTCCCCATGTTAGCTTCCGCAGTCGGCTTGGAGAAGGCATCCGGATATGCCCATGCTGTGTAAGGACAATGTTGAAAGCTTACAGTTTGAGCAGCTGGAGGGCACGCGTGCCCGTAGCCGTGGCTCCACCTGCGACCAAAACGAGTGCCTTTTTCCTGTCGTCTCCAGGGGCAAGGCCAGCCTTGCGGAGCTGTTCAAGGCCCGCGGGGACACGAAGCTCGCCGAACAGACCCAAAGCCGCAGTCCCGATCCCGACACCCAAGGTCGCAGCCTCTTCAAAGCCCATGCTATCGGGCAGTTTCAGCAAGATGTCAGCACACGCCCCGACGTACTGGGCAAAGGCACCCACGTCGGGCCGCAGACTGTTCATTCCGTGCACGAAACCTGCCACACGATCGCCCACTGCCCATCGACCTGACGCAAGGGCTTCCTTTCCAAGCGCAACGATGATGCCCGCAAAATCGTATCCGTGGATCGACCCAGGGGCTGCGCTGTAATCCAGCATCTTGGCGTCTGCTGGGTTGATGGCCACGGCTGCCGTCCTCACCATGGCCATGTCTGGCCCAAGAGCGGGCACCGGGGCACTGGAATCGATGGCCAGAACGCCTGGGCCTTGCGCCACGACCGCAGTTTGGGACCGTGGGAACGGCGGCGCCTCTTCCGAGTGAGACATGGAGACTTGTCTGGCAAACAACAACTGTAGCAAAGTCAGAGTAGCGAACTATAAGCAGCACTTCTTGTTGAGGCAACGTGGAGTTGGTATCTCCGACCGACGAGCATTGCAAATGCCAGAATATGGGGTTTGGGCGAGGACAAGGGTATACTTCTCGACATCCCAATTGTATGACCGACTTGTTGCAATATTCAGTCTCTGAGAATTCCCTCAAGTTGTATGTCGGTCATTTGTTCCACGTGACGTGGAATTACATGTTCGGCGTTGAGATTTGACGCTTACTAGAGAACATCCTGCGGCCGAACTGAGCTTTTTTTTTTGGGGGGGGGGGGGGGGCACGGAATTCCGACAGCGGTACTTAACCCAACGTCCACCGGTGCATGATCGGTGCCTCACAACCAGGAGCACTCAACACCCCCAGGACGTACACGGCTGTGGCCCTGCTCCA